>JAGGAR010000112.1:0-23873 GCA_017657315.1 Termitomyces sp. K1Ag | reverse complement strand
ATTGTAAAAACCACCATCCTCTATCTCCTCAGCATGGCCATGTTCATGCAGAAACTGCTGACCTGAGACAGCACCTTTAACATCAATGATGAGATTGTGTAAAATGATAGCAACTGTGATCCATCGACAAGCCTTGTAATGTTCTCCGTTCGACATGATGATAACCCGAAGCCTCCAGAGAGATTGAAATCACCCTTTTGATGCACCCAGGCAGTGTTCAGACCAAACATGAAGGTGTGCTACTGCACCATCAAAAAGTGCATTAGCTGGGTCATCAGATGCCGGACGTTTATGAACAGGAATTGTCCGAGAATTGACAGCATATGCAGAGTCAGCCCAAGCAAACTCCTCACCTTCAAATAGAAATTCAGGGTGTAAGACTGCCATAGTATGCTGGAATGCGGTTGCATCATGAGCGCAGCCAGTCAAGCCATGTGAATAATCCACAATATGAAGATTTGAAGGTGTGTTTCCGATCTGTTATACTGTTATATTTCTAATAAAAAAGATGTAATTATTTGCTACTCACCTGAAGGTTCAAACCATAATTACATTTTTGTGTATAGTACGCATCCCCATTCAAGCCAGGCTTGCGATAAAGAATGACAATAGTCCCATCATACATGAGCCAACCAACCCTCTCGCCATAGTCCCTTGAATCCGAGTTCCTGATCCATCCACTCTTTTTCCACTTCCTTCTCTGCTGAAGTCATATGCCGAACAAAAAGCTCATGGAGTGCTTCAATAGCAGTGAAACAGCAGTCTGTGTAATTTATAACTGATCCTTCAGAAATCCCAGCTGTCCATGCAACATCCTCAACCGAAGCACCATTCCCATACCTCCCCATGTGATAGAGTGTGACAGCAAGTTGCTCCTCAACTGGTGCTTGGGGTACATTTGAGTTGTTCTCAAAGACAGGATGATCTTGAATCAGGGTAAGGATGGTGTCAAAGACAACCGGAGAGACACGGAGCATGTTGGAGAAATGGTCATGGTGTAAGGAATCCTCAGAATAAACCCATGCTAGATGTATATTGCCAGCTTTTGGTACGGATGGTCTCGCATTGAGATAACGAGTTTCCTTGATTGCTAGAACTGTCACAAAATCAAGATTGAAGTGATGACAAGCTTCTTCGAGAGTTTTATAAGGCATAAAGATAGACCGATTCAGCATCAGAAGGATATATGCATGGAGAACCTGTTTATAAAGAGAGATGGGCAGCATTCTGAGGCAATATGGCAGCGTGATGGGCATGACATTCAGATACATTGGAGACTCAAATTGGTAACTTAGATAAGCCCCATCACTGTGTGCTGTGTGATGCGACCATGTGCTGCGCCCAACTTTGAACCTTCCTAATAACTATCTGATTGAAGGGAAGGTATCAACTTACATTAATGGCCACTCTTGTGAGAGGTGGCAATGATAGTGTAATTGTCAGATCCTTCACCTTCTCAATGATGGCCTTGAGCTTCATAACCATTGCTTTGTAGCCATCAGCATTGGCCAAAGGCTTCTTCTTATCATTCAATGGTGCATTCAGCTTCTAATAGAGCTTGGATCAATTGATAGATGTGACAAGGGGCTGATAGTTTGGTGGGGTCCCACAGGTAGCAACAAGCTCAAGGAACTCTTCATGAGTGGTATTGAGTGTCATGAAGAATGGTCCACATGACTCAGTTGATGGCTTCCCTTTGGTTGTGTGTGGTGACATGACAAGGTCCATGTATGCAGTGACTGATGCCATGGTCTTTGCTTTCTTGGTGACAGGAGTTTCAGTGGTATCAGAATTAAGCTCATCTATCAACCTTGAGACTGTTGTTCTCAACATCAGCTTGACTGTTCTTCTTCTGCTTCTTATTTGCCTGCTCCTTTGCATGCTTGGCCTTGAGTGATGGGGTTGAGCAAACCATTTAGCAACTGTGTGGCTTCAAACAGTGCTAGGGACTTCAAGAATTCAATAAAGACTCATGCTCTGGCTGACTGGATGCAATATCAGCAATATCCTGTTGAATTCCCTCTAACTTGCAGTCAAGAGACATGATGGTAGTGGTTGAAGGTCATGAATTTCCAAATTTGGAACCCCCCCAAAAAAACTCATGATCTCAATAATTCCAGAAAGCACCGTAATCAGTGCATACTTCAAATTTAGCTAGACCATTTCCCAAGTGTAAAGCCTCCTGTAATTCTGTAATTCCATTAGAATTCCAATAGTGACAGCTCACAGTGTTTCAAAAGTGAAACACTATGCAAAATAATACATCACCAAACTCATTAAGACAATCCATGCACTGCTGAACTTGCTTCTTGGGCAAAATGTTTATGGTGGCACCCTGAGCAAGGAAGTGATAGAGTGTTGAGATGTGAGAGATAAGAGGACAAAGCCCAGTGTCACCAAACTGGACATTGGCTTAAAGTGAGTTAGTGAAGGCACAATCATGGATACCTGCATTATACTATCATGAGTACCTTTAGCAAACATCATTTGAGTCAACAAGGAAAAGTATGGCTTGAGTAATGTAAACATTTTGCATAGCATGTCACCCAAATCAGGAAGCTCCAGTTCCCATAGAATAGGCTGCATATCTGCATACATCAATAATTGAAATCCTTGCATCTGAATTTCCTTGTCGAGGTGCATATACCTCTCAGCAAGGAGTCCTTTAGGAGATTGGAATTGTACATTGATTGAGCATGTCAGACATGAACAATAACAAGTAGCTAGGATTAAACACTTACCCAAGCCATTGCATTTTCTTTTCTGTTGATGCAGGAACAAGTGAAAACATTGGATCAGTGAGGCTGTAAGAGAGGCGCTCAAGATCTGGGATCAAGGAATAAGGGACATTTCCTGTTGAATGCCACTATATGCTATCAGCATCTTATCTGAAACATGAATGACTTAGAAGCTTACCCAGCCAGCATTGCCACCTAGAGGTGGATGGTCTGAATCACTATCTTCAGTAAGGGGAGAAATACTTCTTTGAAAATAATCAGAGTTTAATTTTCCCTCTGACTGATCAACTTCTTTCTCATCCTCATGCCCATCATTGACCTGATCTTTAGAAAGGCTGATGTCAGGAGAACCTTCTGGCAATGCAATAAAAATGACATTGGACCACTTGGCAACTCTAACTGAATGCAAGCCAAAAAGAGAATGGATAAATAGATAAATAATTATAAACCTAAAACAGCATCAAACACACCTCTGAAAATCAAGATACACATATTTTTCCTTAGGATGCAGAATAAGGAGTTCCACCCTGATAAGAATAGTCCAGCCATCCATAGTGATACTCAAAAGCTCCATAGCAGATGCAGAATAAAAGAGTGCCTTGACTTGATGATTGATTCGATCTCATGTGTCATTGCTTCTTAAACTAAGGGAGGCCAACAATCCAAACCAATATAGCTTCTCTAGCCTGTGATTATTCAATAAGAGCTTTGACAAGCAAGATGATCAAATGCACTCTCCAACTTGGGGCACCTTATATATTGTTTGTGAACAGCAGTTGTTCAGTTGACAAGAACAATGGTGAAGGACATCAATGTTGCCTTGGGAGTAGGTTCCTTGGAATCCTTGAGCTTAGAAGCTGAAGCATTTGGTGCATTCAAACCTGATCCTGGCTTGACTACTGCATTTCTGCTGCAGATGGATTGAAATTCTGGCCAAATCCTGCAAAGATTCCTGCATTGACTCTTTCCTTCTGATTTTAAGCAGCCAAACCAAATGGATCTTTGGGAGCTGAAGCAGAAGTAGATGAAGTGGTCTGACCAGTGGGCTGGCCAAGATTTTGGGCAGATGGAGCAGATGGAGCAGACAAGGGAGTCTGAGTACCAGATGGCTTGCTGGAAGGTGTGAATGTATTGGCTGAGGTCTGTTGAAATGTCAGTACAAATTTCCAAAAGTATAACAAAAGAGAACTTTATCTTACCTTTGCATGGTAATGTCAAAGCTCATTGTCTTCACACAGGCAAATTGACACAAGGATATCTTCTCCAGATGAAGGTTCTTTGGCATAAATGTGCTGCATGCCTGATTGTACTTGCAATTTGGATTTTGGCAAGGCCCAAGTTCAGAGAGCTTGACCATGATAGAAAACTTTGGCCAGACAAGGATCTGGACACTAAAAAGATGGTGAGGAAAGGCAAGGCAAGGTAGGGCAAGAAAATTCTTTGAAATTTGTCTTAATTTGTCTTAAACTGAAGAGTACTTGAGGTTTTATTCAGAAGCAGAGATGGCTCATCATTACAATGGCTCGAATGATGAGGGGAGTATCTTTGAGAAAAAATCTATCAGTATCATTGGAAGGAGAAGTGTGGACATTACATTGTAGAAAGATAGTGAGTAGTATGTCATTTGTGGGCATATGTGTGATGGCAGTATGATGCCAGAGGTCAAGAGAAATGAAAAATGTCATTCAAATTTTCCATCAAGAGATAGTTAAGATTTTGACTTACCAGAAGGTACCTTAGTATGTGTGGTTTTCATTCATTTAACAGTGCCAAAGAGTTGGAAGCCATTTTGTCTGGCCATGGTGTCATGACAAGTTATGGCATGTGATTAGTCAGCACTGGCTAATTTGCTCAAGTTCGTTGGTCCTATATGACTTCTGAGGTCAGAATATAGCAACTAAACACCAAGATCATGCTCAAGGTACTTGAGTTCACACTGTCTACCCTGATGTTGCATCTCAAGTTCACTCTGAGCACATTGTCTGACACTAACTTCACTTTAAACTAATGTGCATCAGATTTCAAACTTCACTTTAACTAACTTGCATTCATGTGCATTTGACACTTTGACTCAACTACCCTTCCTTCACATTAGAAACTATGAGTGAGGTTGTTTTTACAATATATCTGCCATACTTGTAAATATGAGGTATCAAGCTTGCATAGATGATGATGTTTGATTCCTTGAATTGCATCAAGTATCAAAGCATCCAGAAACATTGATCCTCAGCAATGCATTTAGAAATGTGTCTATAATAACAGCTCACAATGTTGTTAAGGATGCTATCAATACTATAGGGGTCAATCAATTTATCCTAGAAAGCAGCCAAGCACTAACAGACTTCTTTAGCAAGGACCCTTTGGCTAATAAGTCAGATGATAACATACCTAAATCAACCAAGGGCAGAAGATGTGTGGGTAGACAGAGATTGCCTCTTCCACCATCCATCCAAAAAATCTTATGGGAGCAGACTCCTTTGTCCAATGATAGTCAGGTAGCCAGTAAGCTGTCACTGTGCATTGGTCAACAGAATTGTGCATTACTAACAGATAAGAGGGCTATGTGTATGGATAAAAGTATCCACCTCACCATGTACAAATTGATGGATTACCAGATAGCATAGTTCCAATTACATGATCAAACATGTCTATAGAATGTTGTCTACTCAATGATAGATGAATAGTCATTTTGAGATTCCAAGTTGAAGTGCTTGTCAACTATGCAATCACTGATTATGCAAGTCAGGGTAAAACTAGACCCTTAACCCTGTTGATCTTTTTCAAATGTCAGTCTCATCAGGCATACTATACAACCTTCCTTATCATCCAAGGACTCAACAAAACCATAATTCAAGGAAAAGCAAGTGGTGCATTGAGATAGGAGTTCAGAGAACTAGAGCTACTAAATGAAATAACATGTCTAAGACATGTAGGAAGATTGCCTGGAGGGTTTCATGATGCCCTTAGAAGATCAGATTTAATTGCCTCATTTAGAAAATGTAAAAACAAAGGATATCACCTACCCAATTTGCATCCTGCCCTTAGATGGAATAAGACTGATCCCTTTGATGAGTCAGGCTTTGTGGATGTTCAATGGAAAATCATATTGAAAGACAAACCATTGGATACATATCCTGCACTGAAAAGTGCATTTGTCCCTGCTAAAGGAGCCAAAATTTACAGTGACTTACCTCACATCACAGGTAAGCAAAAATTTGACAATGAGGATGTGTCAGTCAACAAATGTTGATGCCTGAATCAGAATGTTGATGGCACACCCTTGCTGAATCAAAGGGCCCTGTTTGCTTGCAAATAAAAGTCAAACAGCTGTGCTTATGACTCTGTCACATCAATCATGTTTAACTTATGGTGAGAGAATGGCACTGAATGGTCTAAGCCCATGGTTGAGGAAATGCCTTGTAAAGGACTTCACACGTATCATCCCAGGCAATCATGAGGCATTGGAAGAAATAAGGGAATGACTCCATGTCAAACTCCTTAACAAGAACCAGGCAGTGTTCCCATTTGGTGAATACATCTCAGTACATGCCCAAGTCAACAGACTACCAATGAACAGGATAGACATACTTGATTCATACATAACATGCCCAGTGCATCATCCAGTTAGCCAACATCAAGCAATATCAAAGTCATTACTAGTAATCCTATTGTCAAACAGATGGTCCATATGTGATTAATTAGAAATTTTTTGGACACAGACTGAAACAAGATGTCATACCTGCTCAAAACAACTAATCAGAATATCACATTCCTTGCATGCTCCTCCAATTTTATATATTGATATATCTGCAATTTGAGCTGCAGTGGATGGTGTATTCAATATAATGGCTATTGATACTTCTTATACATACCACTATATGCTAAAAGGAGTGATATACTATAGTGACCACCACTTTACCAGTCAATATGTTTCCCAGGACAATGAGGTATGGTACTATAACAGATTGGTGAGTGGATATCAGATGATCAAGGAAGCTATTATGTTAAATACTACTGTCATGGCATCTTGCAGAACAAAGGAGGCAATTTTGGCCATCTATGTTAGAGCAGATTGAGTATTCCTGCTAGCCTGTCATACACAAGCATCATTTGAAATTTGATGGAACAGTAGACCTCAGGCTTGCGATGTGCCACAATGGCCCATCCTCTTTGGTGTCTTATCACATGCAGTTCAATCAGACCACTCTTGGGATTCTGAGACTAACTGTGACAAGACAAAAAAGAACTACTTTATATAAGCATGATGATTGCTCTGTGACTGTGAGTATTCATGGTGAAGGACAGTATAGTAATGTGTGTAGGGTGCAGGGCATTACACCTTGGTTGAAATCTACAGTACCTGTCATGTGACTACAGCACATGATTTATGCATTTACCATGCTCCATAGTGCTTACTGATAGTTGGAGCTAGAAATTGAGCTGACATTGGAGCCATTACTAACATTATAATCTAGCTGAAGCCACATCAAATGTAAAAAGCATTTTTAATTAGCTTCAAAATTCTTGGTTTTTCATGAATAATATCAATGGCTAAATATCATGAAGCAGAGTTGAGTATAAGAGATTCTCCAAATAATATGCAACATACCAAGTTTGTGGTTCAAGACAAGTTCAGTGAAAGCAGATTGTTGGATTGTTTTTTGTGAAGCATGTTCTAACTGTTTGAGAGCTCTCTGCACCTTCTTCTGCAAGCCAGAGTCCATGTACTGCTTTAAACTTGCTTCAAAATTTTCAATAAATGATCCACTTTTTTTGGTTGCTGAATGAAACCAAAAAGAATGTTCAAGGCATATTATGAGAGCTGAATAGCAGTCAAGTAGGTAAAAAAAGATCAAAGAAAAGTTACACAGACCAGCAAGCTCAGTGAAGCCAGGATTCTATTCAATGATATTAATGATAAATTGGTATATTTGGCAGCAGAGTGTAAACATAAATGAACTCACTTCAGAAGAGTGATTGTGTTTGGACATGACATTTGTTACTTGCTCAGTGAGCTAAGATGAAAAAGACAAATAAGTGTTAATAAATAAGTTGAAAAGAAGGAGAAAAGAAAAGAGGGTAAGTTGCAAATGTATAACTCACAAGCTGGGCACATGTTTAAGGTCAAATATCTAATCCTGCACAAAAGGCAGAGAAGAACTCACTGTCTGGGCACATTTCCAGGTTACCTTGTCAGATGTCTAATTCTGCATTAAAAGCAGAGGAACTCACATACTGAGCACATTTCCAGGTCATCCTATCAGAGGGCTGATCCTGCACAAAAGACAGAAAGGAACTCACTGGCTGGGCACATTTCCAGGTCACCCTGTCTGATGTCTGATTCTGCATAAAATGCAAAGAGGAACTCACTTTCTGGGTATATTTCAAGTCACTTTGTCAGATGTATGATCCAGCATAAAAAAACAGAGGAACTCACTCCCTGGGCACATTTCCAGATCACCCAGTCAGATGTCTGATGCTCCACAAAAGGCAGAGAGGAACTCACTTCCTGAGCACATTTCCAGGTCACCTCATCAAATGTCTGATCCTGTACAAAAAGTAGGGAGGAACTCACTTTCTGGGTACATTTGCCAGTCACTTTGTCAGATGTCTGATCTCACACAAAAAGCAGAGAGGAACTCACAAGCTGAGGACATTTCCAGACCACCTTGTCAAATGTATGATCCTGCACAGAATCAGTGAAAGACTCACTTCCTGAGTACATTTCCAAGTCATCTTGTCAGATATCTCATCCAACACCAAAGGCAGAGAGTAACTCACTTTCTAAGCACATTTCCAGGTTGTCTTGTCAGATGTCTAATCCTGCACAAAAGACAGAGGAACTCACTCGCTAGACATGTTTCCACATCACCTTATCAGATGTATAATCCTGCACAAAAGGCAGAGACTCACTTCCTAGGTACATTTCCAGGTCATCTTCTCAGATGTTTAATCCAGCACCAAAGGCAGAAATAAACTCACTCCCTGGCCACATTTCCAGGTTATCAAGTTGTCAGATGTCTGATGCTGCATAATGGTAGTGAGTAACTCACTTTCTGGACACATTTCCAGGTCACCTTGTCAGATGTTGGATCCTGGACAATGGCAGACAGAAACTCACATGCTGAGCACATGTCAGATTACCTTGTCAGGTATCTAATCCTGCACAAAAGAAAGAGAGGGACTCACTGGCTGGGGTGCACAATTCCAAGTTACCTTGTCAGATATCTAATCTAGCACAAAATGCAGAAACAAACTCACTCCCTAGGTACATTTTCAGGTCATCAAGTTGTTGGATGCCTGATGCTGAACAAATGGCAGAGAGTAACTCACTTTCTAGGCACATGTCCAGGTCACCTTGTCAGATATTGGATCCTGGATCAATGGCAGACAGGAACTCACATACTGAGCACATGTCAGATCACCTTGTCAGATCTCTGATCCTGGACAAAAGACAGAAAGGAACTCACTGGCTGGGCACATTTTCAGGTCACCCTGTTGAATGTTTGATCCTGCACAAAAGGCAGAGAGGAGCTCACATACTGAGCACATTTCAGGTCATCCTGTCAGATGTCAGATCCTGCACAAAAGGCAGAGAGGAACTCACTGGCTGAACACATTTCCAGATCACTTTTGAATGCATCTGATGCTGTAGAAGAGACAAAAAGGAACTCACAAGCTGAGCATGTTCCAGGTCACCTTGTCAGATATCTAATCCAAAACAAAAGACAGAGAAGAACTTACTCGCTAGACACATTTTATGGTCAGATGTCTGATCCTGCACGAAAAGCAGAGAAGAGCTCACATGCTGAGCATGTTTCCAGGTCACCTTATCAGATATCTGATCCTTCACAAAAGGCAGAAAGGAACTCACTTTCTGAGGATATTTTCAAAACTACCTTGTCAGATAACTTGCACAAAATGCAGAGCAAAACTCACTTCCTAAGGTCATTTTCAGATCACCTTGTCAGATGTCTAAACACACACAATGCACAAGAAACTCACAGACTAGGTGCATAGTCATGTCAAATGGTTATCCTGCACAAAAGGCCAATAGGGACTGACAATCTAAACACATTTCAGGTAACTTTGTCAGCTGATCTTCTGAAAAAAAACAAGTTAAGCACCTCCTGTAAACTCCCAACATCAGCTATTCTGCTTCAAATACAACTCTCTCATGTGATTTACCATTCTTTCCTGAAGCCACCATTCAATTTCAGTCAGTCCATTCAAAATCTGCATACTCCATTTGCCTCACATACTATTGCTAAACAGTTAGCTTTTCCCTATACACATAATCCTTCAAAGACCCACTTACTTGCTGAAATTCTTCTTTGTCATTTTTTGTTAGTAATACAAAATATTTCCCATACATAATTCTTTGTGCTGTCCATCAATGTTAAGATTCTGTCACACAGTTTCAGTCACAGTAGCCTTGTATAATTGTAAACACCTCACATCTTTATCTTCTTCCACTCACTTCATACTGTTATCAGAATGAATAGATACACCTGCACATAAAACAGTGTCACTTCACATATGAATGCCGGAACCATATCAAAGTGTCCCTAACAACATCCTTCTATAGGAGTTTTAGATGTGCAGCAACATACCATTTTATCAATTACAATACTAACCAGTGTTATTGTCAGATCAACAACACAGACACTAGAATATTTGATGATCAGAAAACCACAACTTCCTCTCTGGTAGCTGCAAAGCTTACTATTTGATGGCATATTCAATACACAAATCCAAATTGTTTTGCTGAACTGAAATGAATAGCATTTTGAGAGCAAGATTGTCAAGGGATTCTGCTGTTTTTCTAATTAATACTTTCACTTGTTCCTGATGATTCCCATTATCCTCATTAAGATCTGAGTCTCACAGATTCAGTAGCCTAGTGATTACATAGATGACATCAACACACCTTCAACCTGTACACCTGCCCTTGGTGGAAATGCAAAACCAAACAGTGGGGCTTGAAGATCCTTCAGCAAAGCCTTTGCCTTATCAAGATTCTCTTTCCTGCTCAAACTACCATCATAAACCTGTGTTATGAGATCATCAAACTTGGTGAATACTGCAATGACTGGAACTGAGGAGTGTCAGATACATTCATTAAGAATCAGTAGACAACCCATACCATTTCCTGATTGTTCCTCATTGAAAAACCTCTTCTCCAAATCCAGCAGAAACCTTGCCCTATCGGGTGTAAAACAGAACCTGTGCCAGTGATTAGTGAAGCACTGAGGCAGAATAGTGCTGTGGAAGTGACCAGATGGCATGAAGCTGCTCATTTATTTCTGTGGCCTTTGCATGCTTCTCAATGAACTCTTGGACTCTCTTGAGTTCATTCTCACCACCTGCCTCAAACCCAGGAGAATCATGGAAGATGAACTGTGGGTTACTACGAAAGACAAATGGATGATCAATGTTGTGATCACCTCGCTGATCATATAGTATTAGATTGTCAATCTCAGAGAGGGAAATCAAGACCAGTTTACCCCAAGGTTTGGCTCCAACTGGTTGAAGAGGTTGAAAGTTGGCTTAAGGGAGGACATTGTATGAGAACCTCACCAGTGCATTGTTGTTTTCATCATAGATGCATGGTTCCTCAGTGGTATTACAGACCCGCTTCAGAAGTGTAGTCTTGCCAGCATTGGCACGACCAATCACCAGAATACGGAAGTGTGTATATTTCTTGCGAAGTTTAGAGGCTTCAAAGATGTTAAACATGTTGTGCTTGATGGTCACTGGAGAGTTAGTGTGGGCAAAGGGTCAGGCAGACAAAGTCATATGGTTTGATGAACCCGTGGGCCATATCTGAATTTGGAATCTGACATCTTGGTCCAAATTGGTGTGAGGATTGCTTTTTTGCACAATGTTGAGATGGAATGGAATCAGATGGTAATGCATAGTCAGAAGGAAAGGAAGACCTACGTAAAGTTCTTGATATCTTGAATGGATCGGTCGAGTGACTTTCATAAGGTCAGATAAGCCTCCCTCAAAATTCGCTTCAGTGGTGAATGTCAGTAAAACTTCCGCTGTTCACGGAATGTTCTTCAGTCATCTTGATACTGCTGAGGCTGTAACTGGTAAGGTCAGGACCGGAGTCTCCACAGTCGTTGAGTAGCAATAATTAGCTTGCGCTTGAAGGCACCATCTTGCAAACTCCTTGTCCTGACAATGAGCGGCTTACGTATTCCACGAGGGATAAAAATGGCGGTAACAACTCATGACTCATCCTCCAGAGCTAAGTACACATGATACATAGAAATGTTAGCTGTGCAAAAGCACGGCACACAAAACCAGAACACATCATGCAAGTTCCTACTATATTTTCTGCTCAGACCTAAGAATGATTGCCTCCGGTCAGTGGTGTTACAACGCTACAGCGGGAATACACTGACAGCCACGCGCTACTTTGATTTGACTCCACGGAACAAGTCTTCGTGTGCGGATATCATGCCCCCATTTCCCCCGTTGGACATTACCAACCCTTCTGTTCATTTAGAGGTCGTCTGAGTCGGGAAGATTGTGGCCAGCCCTGCTTACAAGAGGGAGGTAGGAAAGCGCAAGTAGAGGTCATGCAAGGATCCATGGTAATAATTGCTTCGGTGACTGGGGATGCCGAAAGCGGTGGACATGCCTCTAAGTGTCTGAGTGCAAGGTCAACATATGCGTGAGCGGAGACTCACTGGAAACCTACCTGAGTGAAGTTGCCCCGGAGGGAGATAAGATAACCCCACCAACAGTACTTATCCCCCCTCCCAAATTGAGCACTAAAAGCGGCGCATAGTCGAGCACTGGCGACCGGTCGAGGACAAGTGCTTAGTATTGAAGCACCCGTCGCACTTTGCATTTGCCCGCATAAATAGTCATAAAGCCCATATTTCACGCTAGCCCGGTCTTCGATCGGAAGATGTGTAAACGCGTCGGACTCAGGACACTACACTGATGGTGAGAGGGCAGGGAGACGAACAAGCTGGAAAGGAGCCAATACGAACCGACTAACGTATATATATGCTATCATGGAGATCATGAATGCAACTTTGCTGGGGCTGCGTAAATTCACGGCCAAATTCACTTATTTCAATATGGCCAGAAGACGAGTACTTATTTGTTAAGATTCGAGGCGGCAACAAGTGCACATCGAGGTACACGTACTAATGACCAACCAACTTATGACTATCCTTTATTGCTTGGATTTTGCTAGCGGAATTTTCATGAGGAAGTCGGATCGTAACAAGCCCTATCACGCCAAACAGAGAACAGTTTAAGCAAGCGAATTCATACGAGGTTTGAGCGCAAAACTCACCTTGGTGAAGTTGATATCTCGCCGCCGTTCCCCATGTTCCCACATTCATTCCTTATGTGTCGACGTACAGATTCGGTGGATATGAGGACACGCGCGAAGGAGACCAAAGGTGGGGGCGAGGTTGGTGTATCAAGTCGACAGATGATCAAGCGAACGTGACCGAATAAGATGTTCGTATAAGGTCTGTTCGACTTGACCTTGGTTTCTGGACTTCCTTGTGACGACGAACATCCCTGGCAGCATCGGATGCTTGTACGCAGGGATTTGACGATGCAGTCGACTCCGGACTGGCGTCCTCCACCATCCCGTTTCCCGGGCTCGATAGCTCCAGGCTTTTGAGCGTCGAAGTCATCGATCGACATTCGTATACCTCAAACCTCAAGTTGTCTTTCTCCCATGACGCAAACTTAGGTCCATGTACCTCTTTTCTCCCTGCCTGTCTCAAGAGCCTATACCGGAGTGGTTAATGGAACAATCGTGAGCTGAGAGCGAAAACGGATTTGGAAGTGTTGGTAGCAGAACGTCAACTTTATTGACGTCTTTCTTCGTTCCCAAAGACGTGCATCTGGATTCGATTGGGGAAGTTGGGCCAGACCGATGTCTACCTTGGCTGCTGCTGGTGACGACGCGACGTCGTGTATGTATACCTGTACGTATGCTCGTCATCGTCTTGAACGTTACTAACGAACCTCTGCTTTGTTGAAGCGTAGATGAACGATGTAATTACAAACTGTACGCCAGATCTCTGTTTTTTATGGGATAAGATCGTGTGAGCGGCGGTCTCTCGCGATTGCAAATCACCGGACAGATTGCAAGTGTGTCTTTCCTTTCCCCTTCTCTTCTTTTCTATCTGACGCGTAACTGTTCAACAGGCAACTGGACTCAATCCAACATTGATGGGACTCAAGGCCCCGAATGTAATTTACGACCCAGAAATCAAGAAGATGACTTGTGCTCGAATCTATAATTTGCATGGTCATTCTTTAGTTGTGCCGGGCAGATGTGTGGTCCGCGTCGCGTCACATGTGGCGCTCTAATTCTGAACTTCGAATGCGTGTCATAGTCCTTGACACTGCTCGCTCGAGCTCTAGCCTCAGATCCAGATGTTAGCCGCTTCTGGAGACTAAGAAGAAACCCCCCATGATGGAGCGCGTTTGCTCGTACTTGGTGTGTGGCGCCCACTTGGTCCTAGGTGTTCCTTTTCACTGGGTGTCTCAAAGATAACGGTTCTCCGTGGCCTCTCCGAACAGGAGCGTTGAGATCGCACGAACAAAGTTTGCAAGGGGGTGATGATTGCGAGGTTGATACCCATGTATGGTCTACAAAGTTTCTATTTGATTCACCCAACGCCTTGCGTCGCAGTGTTGCCCATTTAATGTTGATGAAAGCTTGAGAGTCCAAGTGTGTTGAAACGTTCAAGTTTCACTACGAGGGAGTGTAGACATTGCTGGCATCCTTGCCGAAATCGAGGACCCATCTACCATTGGAGGAACCGATAAACTGCGCTGCGACAAGGGCGGAGTAGTATGCTAGTCGGGCGGTCTATTGGTGGAATGTTGATTAGTTCATTGGGGGAGTGAACGGCTGTTGGGGCCAGAACTAGTCAGTTATAGTGATGAGGAAGAAAGGGGGAACGTACGGAATAGAAAATTCTGTCCACCAGCAAAAATGATCCCACACCCGCGAAATTATCATACGCCATCTGACATACATAGTCGAACCCCTGCAGAGCGACATTGAAAGCACAACCAAAGCTCGCAAGACCACCACGCGCGCCCGTGTTGAACTCTTTCGTGAATGACCGCTCGCGGTTCGGGAACGAAGACCTGGTCTTCAGGAACTTCTGGACGATATCGTGGAGTGAAGTCCTGCTCGGCGTCACGGTTGCTCAGGGATTCCAAGAAGATGGCTCACAAATCCCGTACAATCCCACCTGCCCGCGTCGAACCGAGGAGCACGGGTGCCTGTTAAGCAGCTACACACAAGGATCGCGTCAAAAGAGGAGTGGGACAAAGGGTACGTTTGACACCTACGTTGAGGAACACTAGTTGCCATTTTGCGCCGACACAAAGAGAGTATCCTACCCCCACCTGAGCCCTACTGCGCGTCGCCAGTTATCAGGAACGTTGGCGTCGTTTTTGTGAAGAGGTCTAAGGGTGTGGTCTTGGTAAGGGGACCGTACGGAGGCTTGAGATGCCGGTCCATGGACTCGGGGACGTTTTGTGTGTGGCATCTCGACGAAGGCCAAACTTGATCCTCGAGGTGACAAGGATATTCGAGTCTGTGGGCACAAGATGAATCTGCATAGGGAACGGGGAACAGGCGGCACCGTACCTCGCTAGCCTGAGTGAAGTTGTCCCTCTGCGCCGTTCTCTCAAGAATTCAGATAATTCCACATCGACGGAAAGTCTGCGGCTCGAATTTTGGAGAATGTTGGTGAAAGATTCGGATGGACGAGCACCGAGTGCATTCTGTACCCGAATATAATCAACAAACTCGTCCGTCGTCTGAGATGTGAGCGCTGTGTAGGTGATCTAGAGCTGGAATGAATCAGATCCAAAGTGAATCGATCTGGAGAGGATAACTTTTACATACCGGACAGGGTCTCTATTCCATCATACAGAACAACGAAGCTCGGTGTGTAAACTTGCTAACTGTCACATAAGTAGTGTTCAGGGATAAGTCCTCGCCTAGTTTGAATCACCGACAATCGCGACCCGGGAGTTTCTGAGAGCGAAACTACAACATCATCGCCAAATCAGGAACAGATTGGAAAGAAGAAGAAAATTGGCATACAGGTATCTCGATGTTCGTCGTTGAAGATGCGGCAGTTGCTCGGTAAAGCAAGCTCGAGTCTGACGAAGGATAGTCGTCAATATTCGGGGGCCAGGATACATATAGGTTTGAATGCACGTACACAAATGAGGGCTGCACGTCGTATCAATCGTTGCTGCTAAAACTTGCAGAGGATTGCAGCAGTCGGCCTCCATAGAATTCATCGTCCATGGTCTTAATCTGGTTCAATTCCCGTAATCGAGTCCGTACGTCGGTCGCCAGCGGTCGCTGCTCTTGTTTTCCCGACTTCCTCATGTCTGCATTATCTACCCCTGTGCAGGTTCGGCTGGTGCGAGAAGAGGGGCGTGTAGCAGGGCGGGGATGAATGAGGGACGAGGCGTTGGGGTTTACGAAGTCGACAAGGGTGTGCACGGCTGCTTGTAATTTTAGTACTGTCAGAGTGTGACATAGAGGCAATATAATAGAGCATGCACTTTGGAAAGATGAGATGGTATTGAAGCTCGAGCTATTGAGACGATAGTAGCCAGGGGCACCGAAGTATCTTCAAGGCTATCCTGCCGCGAACAAGGCGCGAAATGGGGCACTAAGTCTGCAGGGATCCGTCCAAGGTTCCATGAAGCATGAAGCGAACACCTCGTACGTGGTCCAGTAGAAAGCATGGCAGTTGTGACGATGGAGTTGAGCGAAAAGATCACGACGTCACACTTGTCTTCAACAGTGACCACCATGCTCGCACGTATACGACGCGTCCATTCTCGTAGCAACCTCTGCACGTACACCTTCTCTTTCGTGACTTTGAAATCCTGTTCAGTGCTCACGGCCACAAACCTCGCAATCCACTCATGATCATCCTCAATGTAAGATCATATTTTGAAGTGCGTATTCTATTTTCATCTCTCTTCATCACACTCAGACAAATCCAAGGCGCTGTCTGTATCCTCCTTCGTGCCTTGGCTCTTGCGCCGTCACAGTGTTCATGCACTTTCTGCATGACGCCGAACCGTCCATCCTCCCGTCTATCCCGTCTACCAACTCCTTCCCTTCACCCTGTCTTACTCTGCCAGCATCCGATTTTCGAATCATCCCGAGGACATTGGTCGACCCGCGTGGGCCAGGAATGTCATATCGATCTCACCGACGCCTTTTTTCGTGCTCAAGGTGCATACATGGGCCTAAAGGATATGGAACCGAAGATACAGAGCGATATTCCATCGCTCGCGACAGCGATCAAGGCGATTGCTGTCCTCTATGGGCTTATCGGTTGATGTGTGTTGTTGTGCCTTTCATGTCTTCGAATTCTGACAAACTCCCTTTAGTCACTGCGCCTATCTTAAAGACGGTGTAGCCGCTCCCAATCATCCACTGCTAGATATCACGGACGGCGGTCTCTAGCGTATGAACTCGTTGATGGCCAGGCTATGCGTTTGCGTGACTTTGCCTAATCTACATCCGAGTCGATGTTTTACATGGCAGTTGGTTCGTCATCTCCTGCCTTCAGCCCGTTCCACCTTGCTCACGTTCTATCTCTCGAAAAGATTGTCTGTCGATCGTCAAATCCCCTGCGCATTGTTGACTTCTATGTTGTTAATGACAGAGCGACTGTCAAATACTGCAGCTGGCTTCGCGAGTACTTGTACGCTCTCATTTGGGGCTTGACTTTGTTAGTCATTGAGAAGGTCAAAGTACGTATGCTTTGCTCTTTTGTCTTGGGAAGAATACTGAGAGTTAGCTAATCAGGGACCTGTCCCCGAGTCTAGCGTCGTAGACGGCCTACTCCGAATAACTTGACGAGGTACCTTGTCGATCCTTTCTCGCTCCCTTCACCTACTGACCTTGCACTCACAGGATCGGATACATCTTCACCCCATGACAATGACGCACCACCCGGAAAGTGTCGCCGAATCGATGCAACGTTCGTCCAACCTCCGCACAATCTCGCTGTCGAGCTTGCACCCTCAGCTCTTCGTGGAAACGACGCCAACGTTCCTGGGGACTTCGATGACGCGGGCTACAAACATGGCGGTAGCGGGTGGTCTTGTAAGCGCGGGGGCCGTCCTAGAGCAGTCTCGAGTAGCCTACACTACCTGTCAGTGTATTTCTCGGTAATTGTCGACCTTATATCACAACTAATGTTAGGCCAAGTACAGAAACTTAAAGAGTCTTGCACAAATAGATTGATGAGCCTGGCACTGTTTCTCGTGCTTCATGCGATGTTCTATGAAAAGTCCTACTTTTGTGTCTGAAAACAGATCGAGTGTTGTGAACGCCATTCTGATTGCTCGTCGCACACACGAGTCATTTATCATTGTAACGAGTGAAGCCCGATGCCACGTAGTAGGAGACTGAATTTTTCGACCTTATCTTCCTCCGACGAGCGTCCTTTGCAGTCCCTTGTACAGTCTCAAATGTGTTTCGGATATTCCATCAATCTCATCGCGACTGCTGTGGCTCCCGGCACCAACTATACGGGAGCCGTTGGTTCTCAACTCCTCGTCGGTTCCTAGAGGCCTCACTGCGCAGTCTGTTATTCAGCTGCAGAAATCGTTCATCGGGTTCTCGAATAATCAAATTTGTGATGTGGCTGGTCGACTGCATGGTGTCTTCCATGGGCACGTTTATAGGAACAAATGCGTCCGTCGATTATTTCATAATTTTTTCTGAGCTGACATTTTGAGTATAGTACCATTATCCAAGTCCCATTCCTCGACCTTATGGTAACCCTTCAATGCTCCGGATGTGTCAACATCCGAGAAGACGGGGCGACGGCTGTCCTAGTCGCCAGCAACCCAATCTCGAAACAACACTGCAAGTGCCTTCCTCCTTGAAACCCAGACAGACAATTGCTGCCTTCTACGGTCGCTGTTATTCATTGGCGCGCTAGCCAGGAGCGTATATTTCAGAAGACCAAGTCGAGGACTGGTTATGCTGCACGACTTTTCAATTTCCATCCGAGTCGATGATCTGCCTGACAGCTCTCCTCTCAGTTCGTCTCACCTTCCTGATGTTCTATTTTTCCAAAAGGTCGTCGAGTCCTCGAAATCCCTGGACACTATTCTATGTCGTCAACGACAGAGCGGGTACCGAATGCTGCGCTGGCTCTGAGTCTGCGAGTGGTTGTACAATCTCATTCCGACTCGGAGTCATTCGGGGCTTGACCTTGTTCTAATTAGTCCTTATGAAAGTCGGTTACGTGTCCTTTCTTCCCTATATTGAGGGTTAGTTAGGGTGCTGCTCCCAGTTTATCCTTCGCATGCTGACCTTGCACCTTTAGGTTCAGAGATCCTTTTTCATCTGATGCGCTATACGGAAACTGTCACCGAATTGACGCAATGTACCTCCAACTTCCGTACAATTCTCATCGCTGAGCACATGCCCCAAGCTCATCACAGAAATGGCGCCAACATTCCGGAGGACTAGGGCCAGCGTTCACATGAGACTTGCGTTGTGGAGCGATCATAAAGTAGTCCACTGTTCCTGTCAGTGTGTTCTCTACTTTTCTCGATGTTCAACTCAAGGTAACTATTTTAACCTGTGCGGAATATCGCAGAAACCCTGCATAATCATGTCATGAGTTCTTGTTCCCTCTACTGTGCTTAGGTACATTTTCTGTTGTGGAAATCATATCTAAAGTCGTCACCACCATATTTTGCATGAGATTGGGATTCTCCGGCTTCATCATCCTCTGGCAAGCGGCCTTTGTCGTCTCCGCCGATCCCCATACGTCCTGGTCCCTGGTGTACCTCGGCACCAATCATACTGGCTGACTTCACTCCCCTTCAGACCCCACCACTACTTGTTAATCCCACCGATTTATTCTATATCATGGCCAACGTATCCGCTCTCGTCAATATCTACTGATTCATGGTAGTCCCTCGTGTCCTTCTTCAATGCTCCGAGATGATGCCGCGCTCGTGATGAAAGGGATGCCGAGTTTTCCTGCGGCAGAAGCAGGCGCAAGTTCTACGTCTTCATGGAATATTTTCTGCTAAATGACAAATAGCGTCTCTTTCATCAACGACAATACAAGGCTGGTAATTGTTCAACGGTGATTCTCAAAAACCATCTAATTGGCATCCAGATTGGCAATGAATCCGCCCTCTACCAGGCTCATGGCCATTATTATACCTTCGTGAGTGTGCTGAGGCAGTGGTGGTCAAAGCGTGAGAACACTTAATCATGAGAGCTTTTGAGCAACTTCTGGGTCAACATTGACTCTCACACCTATCTCTAAGTCATTGAACCAAATTCACACCATGCAAAGCACCAACTCTTCACTGAATCAACGTGGACTGAGGCTTCTAGCCCTCGGTAGGCTGATTCTTGTCATATTCTTCATAACTCTACTTAATATTACCACAATCAACTGCAGATGACGGGGGTACCCGTGGCCTCTCGGAGTTGCTGATCATTCAGGAGCTCATGAACAGAATCAAGTTCATTACCAATGCTGACACAGTACCAAAACCCTGCAAGTATTTTGATCTTATTGGCGGTGTTGGAACAGGAGGGTATGTTCCATAAGATCTACCAAATAACCCTTATCCTTGCTCAAGAACCAGTGATTTCAGACTTATTGCACTGATCCTTGGACGGCTTAGGATGCCTATTGACCAGGCTATTAAGGAATATGTTCAATTCACCTCTAGTGTTTTCTCAGATAAGAAGTGGCAATACGGAAAAGAAAAGTTCAAAGCCTCAGTCTTTGAGACTGGCATGAAGGCAATAATCAACCTTTCTGGATTGTCACCAAATGCTCAGCTGCAAGATGATAATTCACATTGTTGTAAAAGGTCTGTGCATTACTTTCATATTGGACAGAGAATAAATAATATGGAACACCTTTAGTTTTGTTGTGGCACTTCCATCTGCTCATGTGACACCACGACTTTTCCGTTCATACACAGTGGGTGCAAATCAGGGCTATAACTGCACCATTGTGGAGGCAGCACGTGCAACCACTGCTACTCCTGGACTTTTCAAGCCTGTGCTAATCACTGATGGGGGTATTCAAGAATCTTTCATTGGTGGTAATTTGGGATTTAATAACCCCAGCAAACTTGTTCTTGAGGAAGCAGAATCTGTGTTTGGTCATTCTGCAAAACTGGCCTGCCTTGTTAGCATATGTGCTGGACAGCTTGGCCCTGTATCACTGCAACATTCAACTGGCATCAAGAATATGCTAAACATTGTCAGCAAAATTGCAACTGACAGTGAAAAAGCTGCTGAAGAGTTGATGAACCAATTTAAGCACATTCATGATGTATTTTATAGGCTTAATGTAGACCAAGGTCTGCAGAACTTTACTTTAGATGATTGGAAAAAGCTGTCAACAATCAAGACACATACTCTGTCTTACTTGTGTCATTCTACTGTTGCATACCATGTTGATCATCTGGTACAGGCTCTGCATGCCAGTCCTTGCAAAATCTCTGTAGGGAACTTCAGAGGATCTGTGCAGCTCACAGATCATCAGACTATTGCTTTTATCGAAGACATTTATCAAATACCTGCTCCTAGTCAGGTCTTCACAGGAAGAAAAGATATCTTGGCAAAGTTGGATAATTACTTTGCTGTAAATTCTGCTTCAATAAAGACAGAGGTACAGAGAAGATATGTTTTGTATGGTTTAGGTGGAGCTGGAAAGACACAAATTGTTCTGCAATTTCTAGCAATGCATGGAACAAGGTGGGCCAAGTTCAGCTATGCTATGTTGTGTTATATTTGAACAAACATTCAGATTTGCATCTATGTATTTGATTGATGCAAGCTCAAGGATTTTTATAGACCAATTCTTCAAGTTTATTGCCAGCTAGGCAAAAATTTCTGAGCCAAATTCTGCTGCTGGTCTCAGACTGCTTTGTCACCAACAGAAAGAGTGGCTATTGATTTTTGACAATGCAGATGATCCAATGCTTGATCTGCAGGCTTTTTTCCCATCTTGTCAACATGGAAACATCATCATCACTACAAGAAATAAAAATTGTGAAATTTATGCATGTCAGCACAATGACAGGATTGAGAAAATGACTGAAGAAGATTCAGTTGCTCTTCTTTATAGAATTTGTGGAAGATCAGACTCTTCAAATGCAGAAGCCAAAGATCTAGTTCAAGAACTTGGCTATTTTGCTTTGGCCATTGTACAAGCTGGTCACTACTTGTTACAAGAGAAATGGCTCAAAGTTGCCCAGTATGTTAACAAGTATAGATCAAATAGAAAGAGATTTCTGAGACTAGATACAAATCAGCACATTGATAGTTACTCATTGTCTGTTTATTCCACATTGAAAATCAGCTATGACAAGCTTGCCCCAAGAGCAAAGAGAATGCTCAACTTTTGGAGTATTTGTCATTATAGCAGAATTCCTATAGACCTGTTGCAGAGAACATGGAACAATCTCAATAGTCATATGCAAGGTCAAGTATTGCAGCTTCAGAACTTTCTTCTGACTTTGTTTCTTGATGATAAATGCCAATGGGATGAGAGCTTGATGGATGATACAATTCAATTGCTCACATCCTACTCATTGGTTGAAAGGACTGGAGAGAACTTGCTAACAATGCATCCTCTAGTTCAACAATGTTGTCATGAGTTTTTGACAGAAACAGAGAAGGGAAAGATATATTGTTGTGCATCACAAGTATATTATTGTTTGGGTCAGAAAGACTTTCATTACAATGATGTGCAATTGTGGCTACCTCATGTCAAAAGACTGCAAGAGGACATAACAGTAGAGTTTAAAATTGCTAAAGTGTTTATACAGTTTTGGTGGAAAGCTCAGTTGTGGAGTGAGGCAATAAGTCAACTAGAAAAAGTCATAACTACTGTTAAGAGGACAGAACCTCACACACTTCATGTTTGGCAAAGCAGACTAGGATATATATTGCAGAAATCTGGAAAGCTTCAAAAGGCTGAACAAATTCAGCGAGAAGTCCTAGCCACTCAGCAAGCAGCTTTGGGAAAGGGTCATCCTGGCACTCTTAGCAGCATGAACAATCTTGGAATCACTCTACAAAGAGCTGGAAAGCTCCAAGAAGCTGAACAAATCCAACGAGAGGCCTTGTCTGCTCAGCAAGCAGTGTTGGGAAATAATCATTCTGATACACTTCTCAGCATGAACAATCTTGGAAACACTCTACAACAAGCTGGAAAGCTCCAGGAAGCTGAACAAATTCAACAAAAAACCCTGGCTGCTCAGAAAAAAGTGTTAGGAAACCATCATCCTGACACTCTTAGCAGCATGAACAACCTTGGAAATACCCTACAAAGAGCTGGAAAGCTTCAAGAAGCTGAACAAATTCAGCAAGAGGCCCTGGTTGCTCAAAAAGCAATGCTGGGAGACAATCATCCTGATACACTTATCAGCATGAACAATCTTGGAAACACTCTACAAAGAGCTGGAAAGCTCCGAGAAGCTGAACAAATTCAGCAAGAGGCTCTGGCTGCTCAACAAACAGTGTTGGGAAACAATCATCCTGACACTCTTAACAGCATGAACAATCTTGGAAACACTCTACAAAAAGCTGGAAAGCTCCAAGAAGCTGAACAAATTCAGCGAGAGGCTCTAGCTGCCCATCTAGCTGCTCAAGAAGCAGTGTTGAGAAACAGTCATCCTGATATGCTTATTAGCATGAACAGTCTTGGAAACACTCTACAAAGAGCTGGAAAGCTCCAAGAAGCTGAACAAATTCAGCAAGAGGCTCTGGCTGCTCAGCAAGCAGTGTTGGGAAACAATCATCCTGACACTCTTATCAGCATGAACAGTCTTGGAAACACTCTACAAAGAGCTGAAAAGCTCCAAGAAGCTGAACAAATTCAGCGAGAGGTCCTAGCTTCTCAAAAAGCAGTGTTGGGAAACAATCATCCTGATATGCTTATTAGCATGAACAGTCTTGGAGACACTCTACAAAGAGCTGGAAAGCTCCAGGAGGCTGAACAAACTCAGCAAGAGGCTCTGGCTGCTCAGCAAGAAGTGTTGGGAAACAATCATCCTGACACTCTTCTCAGCATGAACAATCTT
>JAGGAR010000111.1:0-16626 GCA_017657315.1 Termitomyces sp. K1Ag | reverse complement strand
ACCCGAGCAACCACGGTGCATCCAATAAAGACCGAGCATGATGCTGGCAATGTTACTTACTAGTAAGTAGACATTAAGTATTAGCGGTTACACCATACGGGATGATGGGTCTGTGGATATACTTATGTGTGATAGTATGCGTCCAGCATAATGGATGAACGGGTAAGTAGATCAGTGAAGGGACTCGGGATGAATGTTGTAACAAAAAGTATTGGAACTTTCTGGTTATTCCACCACGGGGACTGGAACCCCAAGCTGGCTGCGGTACTGGTGCCGGGTGCACGTATGCGTCTAGGTGACATGCAGCATGAAGGTGGCAATGCTAGCTATCACACCACGTCGCACGCCGGGCAAGAAATCTATGCTGATGTAGATCATCGAAGTAGCTGCTATTGTGCGATTGATGTTTGAGAGACGGCGTTTTGGCCACATAAAATGTGATACTTACAGGTGTAGGTGGAATGTTGAATATTAAATGGCAAGAAGTCGTTTACAATGTGGTCATAGAATACTAAGCAAGTCCTTTCATGTCAGTGAAAGGGATTACTGCAATAAAAAAACTTCTTGAACTCGCCATGGTATTCCGGTACGGGGATTCAAACCCCGAGCTACCGCACACAAGCAGTCCTTGACTGAGTCAACCCTCAAGCATGCCAGTGAAAGGTGCTAGTGTTGACTATTACACCATACCGGATTATGACAACATTCGTGTAGACTTCATGATGTATGTGAGGATTTTGCTGTTTGTGTGGATGGGCGGATGCGGAGATACATTCTGCCAGAGGTGGATGTTTGGTGTTGGAATACATGGAGTGTGAGAAAAGACTCGGAGTGGAAGGATTCAAGCTCAAGCTCAAGTGTCGTGAAGAGTGAAAAAGTAATAAGAAGGCCAATATTGCGAAGTTCCGGTACGGGGAGTCGAACTCCAGCGCGAACATGGTAACCAGATGTATACCTCGAGTAAGTATGAAGGCAGCAGTCGTTAGAGGTTACATTACCGGATTATGGGTAATGTTGGGGTAAGGACAGTGATGAATCACAATCTGGGTTGGTTCGGATGCGGGGGTAGATTCCGTTGGGATACGAATAATGACTGAGATGCGATGTTGATTGGATCGTCTATGAAGTAGATGGAGTAGGTAGCTGGGTACATACCATGCGATGGGTGTTTGGGAGATGCTGTCTTAGCTAACACTGACTTGGACACTTATACAGTTTTGTGTTGGTCGAAAGTGAAACATTGAGAAATGACAGCGGAAAAGGGTGAAGGGGCAGCGTCATACGTGCGAGACCACGAGTGGAATATAGCCAAGGGCAGGTATATCACTAGCAGTCGAGAATTGAAGGTTGCATTCAATCAACAAAAAGATATGAAACGTGATCTCATTCCGGTACGGGGAATCGAACCCCGAGCTGCCGCGCAATATTCACATCTTTGTGTGAAAGGCGGCAATGTTAGCCGTTACACCATACCGGAGCATCCAAAATACATTTAAACATTTCCATGTGGCGATGGTACAAATTTCAATCGATCCCATGGCCAGCCTCTCCTCAAGACAATCGAAAAAGAAGGAAACAGATAGAGGAAACAGAAACATTGAATTGGCGCGGCCTTCCATCACGTGGTGCGTGTTGTCTTTCTATCTTCTCCTCACGCGTATCCTTGTGAATCTGTTCTGCGACACATTTCACTCTACTCGACTCGACTTGGCCCCTTGAAGTTGTATTTGCTTCTGTACATGTCTGCATGTGCCCACAAGAACAACCAAGCCAGCACGGCGATTCCACCACTGACACCTTCAAAGACAAATACACACATCGGTACCGTGAGCGCGCTGTTTTCGTGTTTTGAACAACCGTCATTGAGGCATCTCTATCTACTATAGCCAGCAGTGCACCTTGCCACACCATGCCTCCGATCCGGGACCATCATGAGTTCAACCTCGAGGAGCTCGCAGCCGCAGCGGTAGAAACATTAGATAACGATGGTATGTACCTTCTTCGTGCCCTGACCCTCGTATCGATGCAATCTTATAGGCCCTCCCCCGCTCGTCAAGCCGCCCTCAAGCATGGCGCGTACCTCGCTTCTCTCATTTGAGTCCACCACCCCGCCTCCTCTGTCAATCTCAAAGCGCTAGAACCCACGACAGATCTCGACTGTTCCATTCACACCTGTACCACCCGTAGCGGCAACGGAGCAAACCGAATTCTCTCAGCATCCCCATACATTCTTGGAGCCAACAAGAACGTCTCATCCCACCAGTCCAACGCATCTATAATCATCCTCCTCAGATCGTCGCGAGCCGCAAGACACGGAGAAGGTCGAGAGGAATCTTAGTTACGATTTGTCAGAGATTACAAGTACGTTTTCAAATCCTTTCTACAACGTTAACGTCCATTCCTCAATGTATGCGCACGCGCCCCATCTCCACCTTCCTCCACCCTCCCTCATCATCTCCTTCATCATGCTCGTATTAACCTCCTCCCTCCCTCCCTCCCTACCCAGGAATCCATGGCAATCTCTCCCACAATCTGAACGCGAGATCTATGAAGCCAAACCCGTGCAGGAGTGGATCAAGCATCGACGTCTGTACCGCAATTGGATATTCTGCTTGGCGCTCGTGTGGGTGCGAAGATGAAGGGGCCGATTGAGATGAGATGAACGGTGGCGGGGACGGTGGTGGTGGTGGAGCATGGGCAGCGGGAAAGTGGGAGGAGAAAGGAGGGGAGGAGAGGAGAAGGGTATCGGAGGCGCAAAGGATCTGCCGGATTGGGGTCGGGGTTGGCACAGACATGAGCAAGGATGGGGATGGGGAGGATGACAACACAAAGTCTAACGTTGCCGCTGGAGACAAGGAGAGCGAGAAGGAGAGCGAGAATGACCAGATTGAGAAGATCGCAGGTTTGTTGGTTTGCTGTGCGAATGAATGCATGCATGCGACTCACGTTTGAATTGCGATGCAGGCCGGCATGTGTCATGGGATACTGTTGGTGCCTGCATTCCTTTCTCTTTGTTATTCACGCACCAACGAGAGAAAAGGAGTCAATATGAAGAATGAATTAGACACCATTGCATGTTGCCCAGTAATGAGGCCGGGAATAGTCCGTTATCCGAGTTCTAGTAAGTCTGCGCTGCTCGCAAATATGTCGTCCGTGATTATATCAATAAATTACATCTTTGATGCCAATAACAAAGCCCATGTAGGAACGTCATGGTGTAATCTGCAAGCGTGAGCATGAGCAGCTGTCAGGTGAGAAGCTTGCTGTAGTTTGCCTCAATGGGATTCTGGAAAAGACAATGAATGTAGCTCGGATTCTATCCTTGAGACAACTCAGTACAATGCATTGGACTCACCCATGAGAAGAATCATCAACTTGCCTGGTTGCAGTACACCGGTCTTTTGGGATGCACATGCCATATGAGCTTGCGATTGCAGGAACATCTTGTAAGTTGTAAAGAATCTCCCGTAGTGATCTAGGCAGTTGATAAGATCCGCGTTGAAGTTAAGCAAGATAAAAATCGGTCCGTACTCGTACTTTACCCTATTTAATCGTGTCGATACACTATCATGAGAAACCAGTTGCGGACCGCAGTACACTGAGCGCATGATGATTGATTGACAGATGATCATGAAAGAAATCCAAAAATATAGTGAACGAGGGCCGGTGTTGCAGGGTATTTGCCAGAGGGTTTATCATCAACTTCCACCATCGACTCGGATACCACCATGAACGACCACAAGAGCTTCCACTCACGCTCAATGTTATTTATAAAACAAACCAAGAACACACAGGTATGCCCTATCCCAGTTCTAGAACGTTTAGATCATCCTAACGTTAATGTACAGATTGTCAAATCCAGGGCACATGTGTACAATCAATCTGACGTTCACCGACAGCCTTCTCGTCCTATTATCAATGAACTGCCACCAGAAATACTTGGTAAAATCTTCCTTGCTTGTCTTGACAAATCATCAGACATTCCTCCACAAATACGTGAAGATGACCCACCTATGCTTCTGTGTCGGATTTGCCGCTCTTGGAGAGACATCACAATATCCCTGCCAATTCTTTGGTCATCCTTCGATCTGGAGTCCAGAAGCATCTCTAATGATACACAATCTTGGCTATCTTTTGATCTGGAGTCCACTAGCATCTCCACTACCAATACACAATTCTCGCCCAACAAGGTTGCACTGCTTAGGCTCTGGTTAGAGCGTTCACAAAATTGTCCCCTAACACTTAAATTTCCCCCTCCCAACAAATTTTTGAAGTCAGCCCAGGACCTCCTCATCTGTCATATAAACCGTTGGGCGGTGATACACATTTGGCTCAATACAGAAGTGGCTGCGATGTTAATGGCTGCTCGGGCTCACGTCACACCTCTACTTAGGGAGATGACGTTGTCGACTCAACGTTCCGAACGGCATTCAACTCAGCCTCTCATCCCAGTACTAGTATCGCTTAACAACCTTACCACAATCCATTGGAATTGTTTTCCATCAAACATTACAAATGTTGTCTGGCACAACCTCCGATCTTTCTCGATATCTATTTCAGTAGATGTTGGCGAATGCCTAACATTCATGTCCCATTGCCCAGTAGTCGAGATAATCTCCCTCCGAACTTACTTTCTCCCCACAAGTCCTGTTCCTTCTTTGCTTCTTACAGAGCTCCCTGCTGTCCACACACTCTATATCGGGGAGTACGATCAGATAACACGAACATTCCTGGATCACCTTCTTTTGCCTTCCCTGCACACATTCGATCTACTTGTTGACCATCGCTCGCGACCCAGATACAAGGATCCAGACCCTATTTTTCCTATTATTCGTCAACTGTGCGAACGGTCGCAATGCAACCTCACTCATCTTGGCTACATTAAAAGGTCAAAGCGCTGGGCTAGAATAGAACTACCAGAGAAGTCAGAGGAGGAAAGCTACCTCGTTCTATTGAAAATGCCTTGTTTTCAAAGCATCAGGTCTTTGAGCCTCTGCGATGTCGTTACAGACGCGTTCTTTCAGTTTCTCACGTGGGATTCCATGGACGAGTTCAGTCATCCATCCCTACCCAATCTAACAACACTCGATATCTTGTTTGCGGATACTTCTGATGGTGTCGTGTCAAGCATGGTTACTTCCCGCTGGGATAACAGTAGGCAGAGGGCAGAAAATCGGCCTGCCTCCTTGACCTTCGTAAGGCTGAAACAGTTGAAAGACCGGGAGTCAGACTCTAGTAGGAGACGTTTCAGGAGTCTTCCGCCTAAAAGCCACAGCCGAGATAGACTCATTCTGGGTAACTGTCAGGAGCGAGGTCTGGATATTAAGTTCAAGTTTTTTGGTGATGACAGCATTGCTTTCCTTTATGATAATACTGATAGATATCCAAGATACAAAGGTGACTGAAAAAAGCGAGTAAATTTCAATTTGTCATCCACATGTATGGTACAAACATCAATCACCCACAAGTAGGGGAACAAAAATACAAACGATACTGGTTCCAGCAGCAACTCCGTCACCATTGTTGCACCCTCCAACACCATTACCGAGAACCTTCAGCTCAATCTCATCCACCGAGGCACACCCCCTCTATACCCAGATCAGTGCACGACTTCCGCTTGCCCTTCTCAAGCTCAGTGCCCTTGTTACCTCCACCATGACTTCTGCAATCGTGATCTGCACTTATTCCCTTTGCTTGTCTGCGTCTGAAAGATGAGGTCTCGAGTGATTCAATTATGTCAGCATTGAAATCTGCACAAGGCCTTCAGATTACTGTAGCTGTCATGATCTCCATTTTTATCCCACAATGTCTCGACGCAGGGAATCACACCTATGTTTTCAACGGATCTTACGTCTACTGTCTCGACTTGTCTTATTGCCTCGCCTTGGTGAAGAAATACGACGGTATATGGTTCGTTTTCAATAATACCGGGGCAACAGTTGTTTCGCTAAGTACGCTAATATTTCGAGCTTATTCTGGAGCTCGTCTTCCAAAGGACCGACCAGCAACCCGTCACAATACTTCTGAAGATAAGCGTGCCGACTTCACTTGCTTACTATCACTGGGAAATTGAAAAGAGCTGAAGCAAATGAGAGCAAAGACTGCTGGAGAAACTTGAGAGAAGCAGCGAAGTCGGGACACAATAGTGTGGAAAAAATGAGGCCAGATCCCTATATGATGATAGATCAGCACCTAAATAGCTCACAAAATTGCACAGTTGAGGTAGTACCAAAGTAGGTATGAAAACTTCCATCTCCAGTCGATCAGTTGATAGCATCTAATCGCCTTTGTATATTTTAGAGGGATTAGGATGACATCAGGATCAGATTTTTGGGCGCTTGTTACTTGCTTTAGCATCTAATCGCCTTTGTATGTTTTAGAGGGATTAGGATGACATCAGGATCAGATTTTTGGGCGCTTGTTACTTGCTTGTTACCCACACTAAGATAGGCACTACGAGTCACTCCTACTGCCGCCTGTTGGCCGACTGGCTCGCTGCCAAAATGTTCATAAGATGCAGAGTAACCGTTGCCTTTTGCGTTGCCTTCGTACCCGTTATGTAAAATTTGAAAGTTCACGGTTGTCATCATGGTTCTGTGGCCTTGCATCTGCTGCTGGTTCTGGTTACTTAGTACGCCCCTCTGATCTCGCCTCTTTCACTCTTTGACACTAGTCTTTCCAGAGTACACTCAAAGTCACAGGCACAACGAGTCCTGGCGAGGATGGTGTACAAGTCCGCACCCAATGTACGCATCTCATCTAGTTGTAATTTTGCTTTTTCTAACTCAGAATATCTCAATACAGAACATCGTCGACAATCCTGTCGACACCGACAAACGCTTCCGAAACCCAATCACCTCCACCACCCACCACAACAAACGCCAATCTGATGATGGCGACCACAACAACGATGGCCACGGCCAATGTGGCAAGAATGACCACTCCAATAAAGACCACGCCAACAATGGCCAGCACCATCCCTGCCGTACCATCAAGCCCAGTAATACCGTAATTACCTCCACAGGATCCAAGATCAGTACTCCCTCCGCCGCTGCACCATCGGCAATCACTACCAGTGCAAACGCCCAAATCAACACCTCCACTACATCATCAACAAATATCCCGTTAGTCACCAGTGCACCTATCACGATGACCACGTTCTCGGCCTCTACAATGGTCTTGGCCTCTGCAACATCGATCGTGAGCAACAACTCCACCATGGGAGTTAGGATGCAGACCACGGTACCTGTTACGTCTCTAGCTGCGTCCTCTACCACCTCAGGCTCAGGTTCGAATCAAGGGTGCGTTTCCTTCCCGCTTATATCCAACTTACAAACTAACTCCCTCCCCAGTTTCTTTCAAAACACCGGTGCCGTCGCAGGCACAGTTACCGCTATCGGCCTCGTCCTTCTCGCGCTCCTTCTTTTCCTCGTGGCATTTATCATCCGGCGCCGTCACCATCGCCGTATTAAATTCAACCGCAACCAGCTTCCCCACCTCCATCTCTACCTCTACTTCGACCCTCTACACCTACAACTCTCCCAACCCCTCCGCAGCCAGACACTCCGCAAGTCAGGAGGGGGAGGAGAACGAGAAAGGGCATGAGTACTACCGCGAACTCCTCAAAGCTGCCAGGTTGGGCACAGAATCGCGTTCGAACGTGGGTATCGGTGCAGGTTCGGGCTCGGGTATGGGTCCGAGTGCGAGTGGGTTGTCGTTGATCCATGGGCAAGAGCGTTATGTGTTCCCGGATCCGTATGTGGCGCTTCAGACGCAACGAGGAGGGGCAAGGCCGGACGACACATATGGAGTCATGGACGAGTATGAGCGTGCACATTGGGAGTTCGTATACGGACGCGGGTGTTGTGAAGCTGGGGAAGGGCCTAGATTTCTTGAAGGTTTGTCATTCGACGTTCGTTTTCCCTTGTTTTTTTTGGCTTTCGGTTTCTTCGTTCCTTCCTTCATTTGTTTTCTCTTTTCTTCGACCCCAGTTCCTTCCCTGCCATCTCAAATTGATTGAATATCGAGCTGCTGCTGATTGAATCTGTTGCGATCTGGTGCGTACGCCACCATAAAGCGTGCCTGACTTCACGACATCACATATCACGTTCCCTTGTCATACCTCGAACAATGGAACTGAAAGACTTATATACTAGAACATGGACTCGGCCACCCCCAGTCGCTTCTACGCTACCGACTGAGGGTGAGCTCCAAATACTTACCGAACTATGAACCTTTTTACTTACTGTACCATAGATATAGACTTACGAGTCTGTTTGTGATCTAGGTACAGAATATAGTCGCTTCTACGCTACAGACTGAGGATATAGACTTACGAGTCTGTTTGTGATCTAGGTGTCTATATGCTTCAGATTCCAACAGAATCCTTTTTCCTTTCTCGTAGATCACGATTTTTCAGTGGATGTATGTGCAGTTAGATCGGCCACTGAACGCTCTTCGGAAACTACACTATGTTTCCCCTCGTACCCCAACCTTGTGAAAGGATTGCCTTGCAGTACTTCACAAGGTCATACGACTCGCATTTGATCGTAACAGAATCAACAAGCTCAAGAAGTCTCATTACCTCTATAGGATCACGATACCAACTGCAGATCCATATAAACGCTCCCCCTGCGGGAAGTACTTAGTTGTGAGAGATTGAGGTGGAAGACGCTGTACAGTGTATGGAAAAAATGCCATACAGGCCTTTGATGACTTCGAGGATAGGAAGCCGACACAAGTGAGCCGAAGTTCGTGTCTGGGTGATGAGCTTGGTGGATACATTGAGAGATTGGCAGCAAAATGATGAAATTGACCGTTGCTCGTGAATTTGCAATCTTTGTCATGGACGCAGAACTTTTATCGATTATTGATTATCCGCCGAGATGTTGTATTCGATTTTCAAGTCGCGTTGGAATTCGCGGTTAGTCGAGCTGAGGGCTCAAAACAACGGGGTTTTGTTACTCACGGGAAGGGCTAGAGCTTGCTCAAGGGTTCCAAAGTAGGCAGATGAGGTGGAGGAGGCTCAAATTTCGAAGGTTTGTTCCTTTTTATCTTGTCCCTCTACCCTTCCTCTCCGCCCCTTTATCCTACTTTTATTGAGTGATCCTTCTTTGTTCTTGCAGCTCGCAAACGAGTCAATGCGTGTGCTGCCGGGACAATGTCTCTCCTCTCTGTCTCCGTTTTCGTCTCCTTCCCCCCCATCACCTTGGTCCGACAGTATTGGCGTATTTTTACCTCCACGTTTCAAGGGAAAAGTCAACGACATGACCGCGAAACTACTACCCCTCGCGCAGAGCAACACAACCGACCACGACTGCGCCCCAGCAAACAGGAAATGTACGTCGACCCCCCACCTCCAGGCTCCAGCGTTGGATAGGGCACCTGCGGCTGTTGCTGAAGCCTCACGACGAACCATGGACATGGACATTCTTGAAGGATACTTACTACCACCCCGCGGGTCTAGATGCCGGTAACTACTATTCAGCGGGATTGTCATTAGACTCCAACTTGGATTTCATCCAGATCATGTACGAACGCAGGCGCAACGTCCTCAACTTCACCCAATTCCGAACGCATGGTGAGGCTGTTTTGAGAGGGTGAACGATGCGAGTGGGTGCAGGGGTTGAATGGTCATGCGCAGGAGCTGCTATGAGACTACCGCACCACGGGTATGGATACCGGTATCTACTATTGAGCTGGATTTGGTTATTCATTAACTAAGAGTTCATCCAGAACGCGTACAGATGCAGGCGCGACGTCTTTAACCCTTGCCTCGACTCCAATCACGTGGTTATGTTGTTTTGAGAGGTGGACGGTGTGAGCGGGTGTGGGATTTGAGTGGATAGTTTTTCAAGGAGCATGCGGGCGATGAGAAGGGAGCTACAATGAGGCTGAGTAGAGGCCCGTGGTTTCGAATGTTCGTTTCTTCTTTTTTCTTTTTGCCTCGTTCCTCTGCCCTTCCTCTGTCCGTCTTGTCCTGCTCGATTCTTTGCTGAGCGCTGACCTCTCGTCTTTCATTACAGCTCAAGAACGAGTAGATGTATGCTAGGTGGTACGTTCTTCCTTCCCTTCTTCCCACCTCGATGTTGAGTTTACACTTCATATATGATTTATTCCAGTCATATCGGCGCCAACATAGCACTCTTCGATCTCGTTTTTTTTGACATTGTTTCTTTCCTTCCGCTTTTCATTCCATTTCCTTATTCCACTCAGCTTGAACCCGCATGAAACCGTCCCATACACAAATCTTCACGTCTTCTGAGCAGCCGTCTCTTCACATACTGGATGTTTACCATATTTATAATAAATTATATGCACGCTTAATATATCTTCTGAATCTAGTATGATCAGACTAGTACTCCAGATTCAAGATTAGGCAACGTTAAAGAAGATAAAATGGGCATTCTACTTGACACACGAGGAGGGGAACCGTGTTTCGAACACGGATCTTCAGACAGACATCAAGGAACTACCAACCCGGAACAATTATCTGATGCTCTTCTTTTGAGCTATTCCCCCTTTCTCAAGTAGATGTATTGCACACACTTGTTTAGATTGCTCAAGACACGGTGCTAGTGATTGGGTAAGGAAAGAGCATAGAATGAAAATAGAAGCAGTGTCACAATCAATGTGAGAGGAGGTACCGCGTTTCGAACGCGGGTCTCCAGAACACTAAAGTCTCCAAGCTGACGTATAATACTCTGGCGCTCTGCGTTTAAGCTATACCCCCATTACTTGTACAGTGTGATTTTTTGTACCTGGGATGGTGTACACGGTGTCGAGTTAGCTGGATTGAATGGTTGGGTGTTTGATGCCCAAAAATACACGGGAAAGTGAGGCAGACCCCAGGCATCTGCTGAGGTGTCGAGGTGTCGATGGTCGAGCGTACCACCCATCAAAACGACGATGTACCGATACTCAAAGCCTGGAGGAGTATGTAAGCACGACTTTATCCGACGTCGATGCACCCTCCTGAGGTTGGGGCTGGGGAAAAAATGAAAGTGAGCGGTGAAAGTTAAGTTCTAAGTGAACTGGAGAATAGATACTAGACGGGCTTTCAACGCACCTCTAATTCTACAAGTCAGGCAACAGTGTCACAGAACTTCAAAAAAATTCCATGGATAAGGATTGTACTATGTAGACACGGACAAGGCGCGGATCGTGAACGGCTTATCATCTCATCCTATCTAATCTCGGATCAGATGGAATTAGGCGCCCGGACCGAGTTGGGAATGAGCGGAGCTGTGACACTTCTTCCACCTCAGTATCTTGACTTAGGTTTGTGCTCTTGACTTGACTTTGTCTGGCGCAGGCACGGGCGACCAGACTTCTCGTTATGTAAGGAACTTTCAGACGAAGAAGATTTGCGTACTGTATGGACTTCAAGTCATCACATGCCCTTTATGGGTGCTATCACCATCAAAACCCTTCATCTACTCTCAGAGTCTCACGCTCCAAAGTTTGAGCGCCCATGACGATACTGATAACCCGGCCGTTCTTGTTATAACGCAAGGAAGCGGCCCACGGCACCGTCCTTCAAATTCTGATTCGTTTTTCTCTACCCCACGATGTCTATGTCTTCAAGTGCTTCTACGGTGCTACCTCAGGGTGCGGTGTACGGGGTCGGTGTATGCGCTAGCCTCTTCCTCCTTCTTCGGTACTTACTAATATCTCTATCAGTTATTGGTGAGAGTGTCAAATTTGAGTTACCCACCAGGACTAATCAAGCAAACAGGCATCGGCCTATTCCTCAGCATCCTCATCCTGTGCCTGACGGCTCTTCAATCGCGGTATACGTCCTACGACCTGTCCAATTCAGAAGAGTCCAGCAGCGCATTGAGAGGCGTCAAGCCTGGCCTTTTGCGTCTGGTATCGTGTCGGCGTGGATATGGGCTGCGACGCGGGTGGGTGCCTTTCGTCTATTCAGGGTCGAGTCAACTGATTGGTCGGGGGTTAGCTACTATTGAGTGCGGTGGGGTACAAGTATGATTGGGCCCGTGGTGGTACGGCACTGGTGCCATGATTGCGTCTCCTTCTCGTCCCACTATGTACCTACTAGCGATTCTCAAAGGTCGCAGCCTACGCTTTAACAATGAGCCTCGCAGGCCTGGTATTATCCTACCTCGGTGTCTATAGGCTGGCTCCACGTACGTCCCTCCTCCCCTCCCTCCTTTTCCCCCGCCCTCCATTACCTATCGGCCTTGTATTTGGCTTCTGCATTGTCCAGTGCAAAACCAATAAGTCTGCATGTATCATCGGCGCGATTGCGAGGCTCTTTTCGGGTGTTGTTGCATGGCTCAGGGTGACAGCTGCGCTTAATGCGGGGGTTGTCAACGTCGCGGTAAGTCCACTCAGTCATTTTCAATTTTCCTCTGAGTATCCCACCAGTGTACGATGGAATTCGATAACCACTCGTCGCATTTGAGGATATTTAGCTACATTGATTGAAGTTGAATACGTCTCCTTCAAGCCCACAGAGCTATCAAGATACTGAAATGATTAGACTTCAACCCATGTAATCGTATTCGTCTCCTCTCCAATCGAGCAATACGTCTGTTTCGAGCTTCAATCCCACTGTCCTCCCTTCACTTTGGGTCCACAGTTTCAGACGACCATGGACCATACTCAAGATATCATCAAGGGACCTTTGCCGTACATACATGTTTAACGATACCTTCTTGAGCATGGCTCGTCGTTCTCTATCCGTCATCCACAATAGGATCAGATCAGTGAATGCTGTGGCCTGGTCAGCCATTGCATTTTCACTGTCACAACAAACAGTCACAGTGAATGCGGTGAGGCAGGGGAATTTATTGGGAGCAGTAGAATTTTTTCGTTTCGTCTCTTCATGTTGTAACTTCTGCATGTCGCTCAAAAGGCGATTGGTAGGAAAGGACCTAGAGTTTTGCCAATAGAAGCCAAGGTCTGCCAGTACCGTACACTCCATGAGATGGCGCAAGAAACCATGAATATCGCGGAACATGGGCGTAATGATTATAGTATGAAGCGAGTGAAAGCTAGGTTTTAGGAAGTTAAAAATGAAGGACGATGTGATGTTGGCGTGTCTATAATTGTATTCATGATAACAAACCAATTTGAACGCCGTGAAGTTTGGAAAATGCGCACGAGAGAAGAATTTCTTCACTGGATCTAAGTCTCCTCCTGTCGTTGAGAGTTCTAGGCGGGACAAAGCAGCAAATGAGACTTTCCCGAGATCAGATCCCGATTCCGTATCGGAATCGTACCAATCAATTTCCTTTTCTTCTTCCTTCGCGTTTTTCTCGATAGTGATGGATGCCTGCTCCAAGTTTATGGCTGCGGGTAACAGATCCATAATCACAGAGCTGACCGGTTCTCCGAAATTCAGATGTGTAATTTGATGCCAAGGAACATTCGGCAAGAATAACCCTAGAAAAGGACCGAATCGCAGTCCCAGGTTGATCTTCAGCTCTCGAAGATTGATAGCACCGTCAAATACAGCAGTTGTGATATCATCCCTCCATTGAACATCAACACTAGATATGCTGAGAGACCTGAGTGCTGGGAAGCCATGCGCTGGAAGTCGAAGAAAATCAACAAAAGTTATCTTGTGAAGATAGAGAGTTGAAATATTGTTTCGAAAGGGAGAGATCGCGCGCAGGGTGGTGCTCAAGGGAAGCTCGCCTCCACCTAAAAAGGTGAAAATTGAAGAACCATCATTTTTACGTTCCAATCTAGAATGTTTACTGTCCCAAGCACTGGGGGTGGCTAATGCAACTTCCCTCCAGGAAGAACACACGTAAGAGAATCCAATTCGGCCTCTATAATTCTCTGACGTCCAGCTGACTGTTTCATCTGCAGCGTATGCAAAGACGATTGCGAGTATCTCCAAAGGCAGAAGGCGAACAGGTGCTAGAAGGCTTCGGCATCGATCTACTCTGCCCTGGCGAAGCGCTTGTTCCTTAGTTAGATCCATCTGCTCATCTAAAAGAGAGCGCATCTTTGTTAGGAGGACATCCATTTCCTGTTCCACTGAAACAAGATCGCCGTTTATCTCAGCAATATCATCCAACGCCTGGTTAAGAAGCGTGCTCAAGGTGTCTCTCTGAGAGTTAGATAGCTGATGATTTGTGCGCCAAATTCCGCTCGACGCAGACTTGTAATCGCTCTCACTGAAGGTTTGTTTCTATGCATAACATGTGTGAGTACTCAACCGCACAACGATGACAATCGTCTTACTGTCTTCGAAACTCTTGCTCTTGGACTCTGAGAGTGAGAGCGAAGCCAGCCGGTCGATGGTTGAAGAAGTGCTGGCGTTAGGTGTAGGTAGAATGAGCAAGGCTTCCCAATCCATCCGCGTCGTGGAAGAACGCACCATCAACTATAACACATGTCACCAATGAGTAACTATAGAATGGATATCCGGAACATACGCAAAGACTTTCGTTGCGCGATGATGTCTCCCCACAGATCCTCCTGTTTAACAGGTGGTATAGTATTCATGTTGATCGACTAACTGAGGTTCAGTTCAACTGAGGAAGAGACCCATTAGTAACGGCGCACTTGTCCTATGAGTATTTTGACGGAATACAGTAGACAGGGAATAGAGATAACAGAGAGTCAGTATCGATGGGATCAGATTTGGTGGGTGCTGATTGATCTGAGAATTGATCGATCTTATTTTGTGTTATGTTTTGTTTTATGTATTTATGTGTTAACAGAAATCAGTCTTGAAGCAAGTCAGGATTGCTTCTCACCTACCACACAGCCAACAGCTTCTACGAAAATTCCTCACTGCTGTCATACTGTCGACATTCAGGGAATCATCTTTCAGGAAACACTTGATGAAGTTGTCACTCGGCTTCTCCTTTCCTATGGCAGATACCTCGGGGCCACCATTGGCTCATGGAATCCTGATGTCTTTCTTGATATGATTCGATGTTGTTTAGCCAGAACCTTATTAAAAACCTGATGTATGGTACTGAAAAAGAGGTACAGTGCAAAGCGCAGCATTCAGCGTATTTGTATATACTTATAAGAAAGCATTACATATAACAGTAAACATTCAAACATCAGTGTTAGTGAGCCGAAGGACTCAGAAGCTAACAGAGACGAAAGGCCGGAGTTGCAAAGCGCGTACACGGTCTAGGTAACCAGTCCGTGAAATAGGCAGCGCAACAAGAAGGTTAGCGGATCATCGTGCTGTTACTTCTGTGTCAGCGAAAACCGATTGTCTGTGGAGGGCAAGAAGGATCCATTGTTGATGCGGACTCCATGCCATAAAAAAAGCCGGAGAATAAGTAGGCCTGATGAGTTCGTCATAGGTACTCACACCATGCACAAACATGATCCCATTCATACCATCCTTCCTATATGTTTCATCATCACTGTCCGACCTCTTGCCTGACTTGCCTCCGAACACCACAATGTGGTGCACATATGGGGGTAGAAACCGGCAGAATGTGGCAGAAGGCTGCAGATTAACCATCAGCGCCTTCATACCCGTTGCTATGAACAGGTGGGTACCAAAATTCGGAAGCCATCAGTAGTCCAGAAACCCGCAAGCAAGCGAATTTGCTGATGGTCCGAGCAGTACTAGTGTAAAAATCCGTGTACCGACGAACTCTGGCTCACCGCGCCTGTAGGCACGTTGCGAATAGGATCAAGACGAATGCTGCATGCACGTGGTTGGCGCCAGACGTATGCATTCATCTGTTGTCGAGGTGGGAGCTTGTCAGGGAGGCAAAGGGTATGGGAGACGCAGGTATGGCTTCTTCTCATTGTTCTCCTGGATGTCCTTGGACTTGGAGAACGTGAGTGCACCTCTCCGTCATGAGTGTAGTCAGATCATAATGACCTACCTGTGTACAAAGTTGAGGTCGAGATGCGGGTAATTGGGGAAGAAGCAGGCGTCTGTCATGGTCTGATGAAGTGTCAATAGGCAGAACTTGTCACTATCAGGAAGGAAAAGGGCGTACCAGGAGCCTGGAGTAGGTTATATTTCATCGATACATCTGTCTCCTAGTTCTGAGGTTGGTATACATGCAGAACCAGGACAGAGACCAAATTCAAAGACATGGGTTGGATCCACCACCTACGCACGTTCTTCGCATTCTTCAAGTACTCGCGAAGCCGTCGTGGTGTCGACTGTTCAGCTCGTACGTGAGGTAGGAAATCCATGTCACTGGGGGTCAATGAGAGATTGAAGGACAACGAATCCTGAAAATCGAGCAAACCAGCGTTCTTTTGATAGCCGTGTCCCAATGCAACGATTTAAATTCAAGCAGATTTGGAAACGACAAATTGCCTTGCAATATCAAGTTTTCCTGATTTCAGTGAGGAGAATAAGCGGGCATACAGAAAAAGCCGTGAGTCTAGTGTATGAGCCCCAGTCAAAAGTCGGTCTATTAGCAAACATTAACACGCATTATGACATATTTGTCGTAGAATAATGTATCTAGATAGCCAAACGCTGGATTAATATCTGTACCATCATTGGAGGACATTATTTTAGATTTATCCTACATTACGAATGTCAAAAATGTGTTTAAATGTCCAAATATCCAATAAATGACATTGATTAGCATTATTCTTCAATACACGACATTGATCAACATTATTGCACTATGCATCGTCCTCCTCCTC
>JAGGAR010000110.1:0-24163 GCA_017657315.1 Termitomyces sp. K1Ag | reverse complement strand
TCAAGTTCCCTTGTAAAGACATATACACCTGTGATCTAATCAAGTGGTGGCATGGATGTCATTGACAGTTCTCTAACTTCTTTCATCTTGCTTGTGATTTCTTATCTATCCCAGGTATGGACTTGTACCCTTTTGTTGAATCTTGATCACCATTTGACTTCAAGCAGGCTCCACTATGGCTGTGGAATGCATTTTTTCAAGTGGGCAGGACACCATTTCCCTTCATTTTATGAGCCTCAAGCCAGAAACCATTCCGATGATTGTCAAACAACATCTTCATTTGACTCAAAACAGCACTAAAAAACTCATTTAGTCATTTCTATAGAATTTTTTTTTTTTTTTCTTTTTTTTTTTTTTTTTTTTTTTTTTTTTTTTTTTTTCGTGTGCTCATGTCAACCCCTTTAGGACCCGAGATTTCGTATGTCTATCTACGGATCTCACTACGCTAGCCGAGTCGGTTGTCAACAATTCTGCAATCAGGGTCCCGAGTGACGTTCACAACCGCGGAGAAACTTCCTCCCGTCCGATTGATGCACAGGCTTTCAACGAGGCCTCGAGTGAATCGCAGAATCATTCCGCTTTCCACCGCCCTTTGCATGGAAGCTTGTCCTCTCGAAATGGACCAATCGCCGAGGATCCTACTCCAGGGCATTTTGACACCGAATTCCCAGCCCGTCCTCTGCCTAAGAGGCCCCCGCCGGTCTTGCCCAGTCGGACACCGGCGTACAATCCCTACGAGTATGCCCTGCCTGTAGCTTACCAACCAAAAGAGCATTTCCGCTTCGATCCTGGCAAAACCGAACGTAAGTCTCTATTTCAGCTCGTCTTCTCCAAAAGTAGATTTAAGTCGCATTTATAGACACATTTACGAACACGTATCGTAAATCACCGCCTCATGCTTCTCAAGAAAAGATATCGTGTCCACCTGCTGAGAACTTTCTCCAACTTTATCGGCCACCACAATTTTATACTTCATCTAAGGCAATTCCTTCGACAGTAAATCCACCACGACATTTCAATTCATCGTGGCTCACTGGTTCTGCATACCCTCCTCCCATCAGCGTACCTGTCCTGCCGTCTCGGTCTTCTGACATTTCTTCAAGAACGACGAATCTACGTTCCAGATATCCTTACAATTCGTCGCAGCCTGTTCCCTATCGTAGTCTACAACCGATTGCTTGGCCGCTAGATGTAACGCCTTATACGTTACTTCCTGCCACTTGGAATTGCACCAGAGACGAGTGGAATCATGCTCAGATGTCGCGTGGGAACGAAGGGTACACCAGAGCTATGGATGGCGGACGTGCTCCGAGCGCGAAGGCGAAGGGGAAAGGCAAGGGCAAGGGGAAAGACAAGCAACGGATGACCGACGATTCATCGGTCATGGAAATGGGTAGACCGCCCAAACGGGCTCGAACGGACGATGTTCCCCTGGACCTGCGTTTCCCTGTATCTGGTCATAACAATTCGAATCCAGATTTTCGCTTTGACGGGGCGGGAGACGAGCGACACGGAGAGCCGACGCCTTACTCTGCCCCACCAAAAGTCCCGGCGGTCCATTTTGATGATCTACGATTCGACATGGAGCAAAGATCGATGGCGATTGCTGAAATCCCGTCTATCCCGCCGACCACACATTCTTCCGTATATTCTGGTCCGTCAGATCCTTGGAGAGGTGCCCGCCCAAACGTCCCGCCACCATCAGTGCCTCCAGTCCCGCTCACCTCGAGTTTACCGCCGGCCCCGTCAACAGTTACTTTTCCCGGTCCTGGCTTCCTGCATGCCGAGAACGGTGCATCTCCGGACGTCCGCCCACCTCTGCCCTACCCGGAGTCAGCTTCGAGTCTGCCTGTGCCTGGCGGCACCTCAGGCTTGGAGCAGCGCATCCCATGCAAGCTCCCTCCTGAGATCGTGGCTCTGTGCGATACGTACGTCTCCTGCACGCCGGTTACTGTGATCGCCTCGCGTGCGTTTTTGGAGCGCAGGTGGGGAGTAAATGTCCCAACGGAGTGTGGGTATGTGTATCTTGGGTTTTTCGTCATTGATAATCTCCAAGTGCGTTTCAAATATATTACTTTGACTTTTGGTGAGGTGCTGACGCTGACTGGTGTAGGAACGCCGTGTTGAAGTGCTCGAGCAGGAGAAGGAAGAGAAGAAGAGGGGGAGGAAGAAGGTGGTTGTTGAAGAGGGGGAGGAGCTTGTTTCTGGGAGGATGGAGTGGTGGTTTAGGTGTCGGTGGGTGCCTAGTGGTGAGGAGGTTGAGGCTCAGCCTGAGGGGAGCGTCGTTAGGCCTTGGTGGTCGCCTTTGCGTTCTCTCAACGGCAGCTCATCTCACGCCCCTTTCGAATCGAACGCAACCGTCCCCACCGTCCCTACCGTTCTCGCCAACACAACCCCAACCAAACCCCCACCACCGCACTACCTCGCCCTCCGCACCTCGCACCCCAACCACGCCCTGCTCATCACGCAAAACATGCCTCTGCACTGGGCGTACCACCACCTCCTGCCTGCGACTGTGCGCGGCGGGGAGGCGGGGGACGTGGATGGGGATCTGCCGAAGGGGTGGTGGTGCCGGAGGTGTGGAAGGGTGAATTTTAGGAGGTATTTGAGGGGCGGGAGGTGTGTTGGGTGTTTGGGCGTGGGCGTGGGCGTGGGGCGGGCGTTGGGTGGGGCTGGGAGTGGAGGGGATGGTGCGGGGGTGGGTGGGGGGAGGGGGAAGGAGAGGGGGGAAGTGGAGGGTGGGGTAAGAGAAAGAGAGGGAGATGGAGATGGAGAAGGAGAAGGAGGAAGGGAAGGCGAGGTACAAGGAGGCTACGCGATTGAGCTGGCGCAGCTTAGAGACCCGCAACAGAGCGGGGTGCTGTCTCATCCTGCGAATGTGTACCCTGCGAAGATGGGAGTGGAGGGTGAGCGGACGGAGTGGGGAGATGGGATGGTGTGTTTTGAGTATTTTTGGGATGTTGTTGTGAGGAGTGCTGGTGGTGTGGAGGGTGGGAGTGTAGGGAGGGGGAGGGGGAGGGGGAGGGGGGGGGGGGGGGGGGGGGGGGGGGGGGGGGGGGGGGGGGGGAGGGGGGGGGGGCGGGGGGGAGGGGAGAGGGGGGGGGGGGGGGGGGTACGAAGGGAAGTACGAGTGCGAAGGGGAAGGGAAGGGAGGTGGAGGTGGAGGTAAAAGAGGACGTACATGAGGACGCGGAGATCGAGATAGAGCTGCAGAAAGACAAAGGAAAAGGAAAAGGAAAAGAAAGAATACGAAACGTGAGCGTTCTGCACGTGTTCACGGGGAACGATGGGGCGCTACAGAGGGACGCGACGGCTTTATTGAGGGATGTACAGATCCGGGTGCCGCTTGAGAGGCAGATGTGTTCGAGTAGTGGGTTCCTTGCTCGCTTCCTCTTGTCCTGACGCTAACGACACACCTAGACCCGTACTTCACGTACACCACCCCGACGCTGAACAACGAGACACAGACACAGACACGTACACAGACACGTACACGTCCATGGCTCCCGAGCATGGAGCGCGCAAAAGAAGTCATGTGTGCGCGTGCGAGGGTGTATGCGGAGCGAGAGGTGGGGATTGGGAGGGTGGGTGTTTGTGCGTGGGTTGTTAGTGGGAAGCGGAAGGTGTGTGTTCGGGGTTTTTTCTTTTTTTTTTTTCGTTGCGTTGCGTTGTGTTGTGTTCGTTGTCGTTGTGTTACTTCGTTTTCGGTCGTTTGGATTCGTCGTCCTTCCGCTCCGTTCATTTCATTCCGTTTCGTCCTTTCATTTCATTTCGTACTTGGTTCCGTGCTCAAAGCACCAACTGATCACAATTCCAGGCATCTACCCCACTCGACGCGACGCGCAACCCGGTCGTGTTGATGCTTCTGGGGTGCCAGGTGGAAGTGACGATTGTTCCGCGGTCGGGGTTCCCGATTTCGATTCCGGTTCCGGTTCCGGTTCCACAGCGTGAGCCTGAGATTGAGATTGAGCCTGAGCCTGAGCCTGAGCCTGAGATTGAGCCTGAGGTTCGGGTTCGGGATGGGGAGGTTCGGGTTCGGGAGCCGGAGGTCGTGCGGGTTGGTGTTGGTGCGGGTGCAGGAGCAGAGATAGGTGGAGAGGTGAGTACGAGTATGGACGTGGACGTGGATGTAAATATGGAGGAGGGAGGAGAGATGAGGGTTCTTGAGCCTGGAGAGAGTCTGGAGAGTTTGTCGATACCGATACCGATACCGGTGTTTGGAGAGGCGATGGGGTCTGCGCCGGTTGATGACGGGGATAGGGAGGTGGATATGGAGTTGGATACGGATACGGATGGGGAGGGTGGGGGGTCGCGTCTGGAGGAGAGGGAGGTTGCAGATGCGTTGGTTGTTGATGAAGCCGACGATGGCGTCGTAGAGAAAACGGCTCAAGAAAATCCGGTGAAAAACTCCAAGCCTGGTAGAAAGCCAGGAAAGGCGGAGAAGGAGGCGGTGGTTGTGACGCTTGTTCATGGAGACGTGCTTGTGCTTTCTGGGGATGTGTTTGAGGTATGTTTATAGCCGAATTTGGTGGGCCTCACACTGATATCTGCGTTTTAGTATTCTCTTAAACGAGTTGGGACGAGTATATGTGAGTTGTTTTTTACGTTGCTTGAATCGTTGTGTGTTCTGACTAGCGCAGTGTTGATTGGTACAAACGACTGAGAGAATTTGTAGTAGAATTTGTAGTAGATTTATACGAAATAATTTACATCCCAGCGCGCTTAGCTTAGCCTAGTTAGGCGACGTCAGATTGAGCGGCAAACAAGCGTGGCAAGACAACAAACACATTTTACACGATGGCAAGCCACAAGCACCAACCAGAGCCCGTGCAGTGGGGCAGACGTGAGTCCATAACCGCATCATCTGAACCACAACTGACCCGCGCCAGTCCTCATATCCGGCGGCACGGACTGGTGCGTTCTCTCCCCTCGAACCAGGGCCAGCTCATCTCACCTCCCCCTCACACCCACAGGCCCAAGCTCGGCAAGAAAGAGCGCGGCGGCGCACCCAAGAACGACACGAACGAGTTCGAGTGAGTCCTCTTCCCAACCCAACCCGACCCAGCTCACGCTCGGCACCTCGTAGCAACCCCGACCTGCTCGAACCGCACATCCTCCGCTCGCTCTCCAACATCCGCATCGTCTCCGTGCACACCTCATGCAACGGGTGCCACTTTGTCAGTATAGACACCGACGGCGCCGCGTGGGTCTTTGGGCGCAACTCGTTCGGCGCGCTGGGGATCCCGCCTGGCGGCGGCGGCGGCGGCGACGAGTACGTGTCTGAGAACGCGCCGATGAGGATTGGGGCGGTGGATGTTGGAGCGAGGGAGGGGACGAGGTTTGTGCATGCGGCGTGTGGGAGGAACCATACGGTTCTTGTTGGGAGCGATGGGAGCGCGTGGAGTGCGGGGCAGAATAATTTGGGGCAGGTGTGTGCACACGGTTGTGTTGAAGCGAGTTGCTGATAAAAGGCAGTGCGGGCATTCGGTGTGTCCTGAGATAACGTCGTTTAGGCTTATCACGGGCGTTGGAGTCGGCGGGGAGAAGGAGCGCATCGTCAAGGCTTCGGCGGGCGCCACGTTCTCGCTTGTCCTTACAGATTCTGGCAAGGGTACGTGCGTTGGATTTTGTAGTACTCGAGCTCACCCTGCGTCTAGTGTTCTCGTTTGGAAGTGCCCAGAACGGACAACTTGGAAACGGCACGACAGGAGAGCGCATCACAACTGGAAACAAGACCGCGTATGATATCGAAGTCACTCCAGGTACTTTCTCGTTCTCATGGGCGGGCGGAGCATACCACATTCGCCTTCCTCCATCTTTTCCACCTCATTACGCTAACCCCATCACCAACAGTGTACATCAAAGAGCTCGACGGGAAACACATCGTCAACATCGTCTCGGGCCCACAACATAGTCTCGCGCTCGACGATACCGGGTGCGTCCTCGCCTCCTCTCTCCTCTCCTTATTCCTCCTCACGCTCCGCCTCGTCCCCGCGCTAACGCTCAACCATCCACAGCGTAGTCTACGTATGGGGCTACAACGGCTACTGCCGCCTCGGTCTCGGGAACCAAGTCGACGTGTTGAAGCCTAAAGCCGTTCCTCAGGTGGGGTTTTTTCTCCTTGCCCTTCTTCCCTTTTCTTCCCTTTTCTTTTGTCTCCTCTCTTCCTCTCCTCCTCTCCTCCTCTCCCCTGCCCATACTAACAACCCCCTCAACCCCACAGTTCGCAGGCCCAGGCTCAGCAACAACAGGAGCGCTCATCGCAGCCGGCCCGTCGAATAGCGTCGTCGTCGATAAACAGGGCATGTATTGGATGGCGGGGAAGTGGAAGAATAGTGGTGAGGGTATGTATGGTTTTTTTTTTCGAGTGGGGTTGTGGTTGTTTCTTTTTCTTTTTCGGTTTCGGTTTCGGTTTCGTTTTCTTTGTTTTTGATGTTTCTTTGGATGTTTCGTTTTTTGGATGTTTTTCGTTTGGTGCTCTGGTTTCCTTTCTTTTTCTTTTTCGTTTTCGTTTTCTTTGGTTCTTTGGTTCTTTGGTTGTGCGGGCGGGGCCGTGCAGGTCGTATGGTGTGGTTGGATGCATGGAAGCGCACGTCCATCTTTTCGGAGTGGAGGCGGACTCCTTCTGTTATGATACGCGGATGGTCGGGTGGTGGTCGAGGATGATTGCTGGAGGCATGCTTTTCCCGTTTCTTCTTTTTTTTTTCGTTTGCTATCTGGTGGAGACTGGTTTTTGTGCGCATATATGCATGCACTTTTTGCGCCTCCACTTTTTTCCATTTCTTGGGATTCTTTCCGAGCGGGGGTTCCTACAGCAGGCCACCCCTTGTGCTCTCAGCCCGTCAGCTAGCATTTATTGTTGAAACAACCTCTTCGCTCGTCATTGCACGTCTCACTTCCTTACGCACATGCATCTCTCCCCGTACTCCCCTTACATTCTCACAGCAGGGACATGTCGCATATCGCATGTCGCGCGGTACCGAGCACCGAATGTCGAATATGTTCCTCCTGCTTGTGTAGGTGTACGTGTAGTAACGCCCTTTTTCTCCGTACTAGTACCAGTAACGACATTTTTGATCTCTCGTTCGTCCGTGCTTACCACCCCCCCCTTTCCCCCCCCGTATAGGCTCCTCGGGGTCTCCGTATTCGACTTTCCGGTTCATGCAGGATATTCAGTGAGTCTGTTCCTTGTGTTGTGTTGTGGATGGGATTTGATGGTGATGTTGTGGCGTGGTGTGATGTGTAGGGGCTGCAAGATCTCCCTGGCTCGTTCGGGAGGCGTCACGCACTGGGTTCTCACACCGGATGAGGATGACACGATAATGACTGTTGGCTGGGGACAGAACGCTGCCAACGGTACGCCATATCCTAACCCCTTTTCTACTTGCCTATCTGACGTTCACTCCAGGTGAACTTGGACTCGGGCCTGACGAGCCAAAGAGCGCGACGAAGCCCACGCGCGTTGTGCCACTCAGTGGCATTGAGATATTAGAGTAAGGATCAGCTAGCTAATCCCCCCTGGTCCGTTCGGTTGCTGACGGTTCATTGAACATGTAAAGTATCGCAGCCGGAGCGAACACTACGGTGTTCCTATCAAAACCGAGCGACAAGATGTCGGATCTGCCTCGCCATCCTATCGAGGTCGACCCACCAGCCTTATGCGTTGTGTGTAGCACGGAACGCGGGGAGGACGACTCCCCGCTTGAGTGCGACAAGGTCCGTTCCATTCCCTTCCCATCTCATCTCATCTCATTCTGTTGTTACTCACACTCACACACACCCAACCAACAGTGCGACTCGCCATACCACCTGGGGTGCCTCAAACCGCCCCTGAGCGCCGTACCCGAGGGCGAATGGTTCTGCATCCAATGTTCAAAACAGCCTGGGGCACCAATCGGGAGGTATCCCATACGCAAGTCCAAACCCCAGGCTGCGGGGAAAACGCCACCGACTCTGAATGCGCATGGGAACGCGACGCCGAGCACGAATAAGCGGCCGCGCGCGCCGAGTCCGGTGTATGATGAGGACGATGAGGAGGATGTGGAGGAGGATGATGATGATGATGAGGATGAGGCGCCGAGGAAGAGGAAGTCGCCGTCTAAGAAGAGGGCTGGTGAGTGTTTGTTTGTTTTTTTTTGGTGTGTGACGAGTGATTGAGGCTCATGTTGTGATATTCTAGCTTCTAAAAAGAAGAAACAACATTGATTGTCGCGTGTGTGCATAATAACGAGTGCCTACACCGTGCTACCTCAAGCTTCGAGTGTGTCGTTTCATCATAACCCATCTATCATCCCCATATCCATGAATCTACCACCCGGCTTTCTCTTGATCCAAGTTGTCTAATTCCATTCAATCTGACTATCAACCCCCCCAACTTTCAAGTTTTTCGCTTTCGACTCTGCTCTTCGTTCACTGTTAATCTTCCATGTACTTAGTACCGACGGCGTTGTATACGTCGATCGTCAACTAACTGTATCTCGACGTCGCTCCAGTCATCCGTTTGCACAATGCACGTCCCCAAAAATTTTTGCGTTCTTGTTTTGTTTTCACGCTGTTGTACAAGGTCGTGTATGATTTATAGATTTGTTGATCATTCCGTCCCCCTCCCTTTTTTTTGAGAATCTGTTTCTCTTCGTTTTTCAGTTCCAGGCACGATACGCCGGAAGGTAGGTATACTATGAGAATGTCCGGAAGTTGTTGGAGCTCGAGCTCTTGGGGATTGTACGGCTACTCCTAACAATGGAAGTCATTATCAAGCGTGAGTTCTAAACTTTAAAGTACTTACCCTGGGTCGCGGCAATTCGGCCATGACCCCATCCTACTTATGTACATCATGATCTTTCTGGCGAGATATCAAGGATTTGAACTAGGGATCAGACCTTTTTCATGACTCTTGCTTGAATGCTGGTGATACTATGAACTTTCATGTCTGGCTCACGCGTGGTGGCAGGTGGTGGCTTATATGCGGTGGGTAGCAGTGATAGCGGCGGCGGCGGTGGGTGGCAGTGATGGTGGCAACGGCGGCAAGTGGTGCGTGGTGGAGGTATTGATTGGCATTCGGAATTTTGGATTCCGGAGCACTCCACGACCGGTCGCTTCTCGTCATGCTGGTACAGTATTTAGGTGAGAGCTGCCACTGGGTCGCTCAGGAAGAAACGTCCAAGCATCATGGTTTCTTCTGTTTGCCAGCTCTTGAAACTCATTACAGACTCGGTTGACAAGCTCGAAGCCGCATGTGAAGTTTCGGGACATTAACTGCCTGATCTCCATGAACCTTTCTCTCCCCACTCAGAGGCATTTCGCGAGGGGAGGGACGATCTGTCTTATTTGATCCAGGGACAGAACCTCGGAAATCACCCCCGAGAGCCGGAGCCACTTGAAAGAACCTCGGAAATCGAGCCGTAGCCAGAAATGAATCTTTCTAGGATTTGAACAGTGAGCTAGGGATCAGACCTTCTTCATGACTCTCGCTAGAATGCTGGTGATACTATGAACTTTCATGTCTGGCTCATGCGTGGTGGTAGGTGGTGGCTTATATGCGGTGGGTGGCAGTGATGGTGGCGGCGGCCCGGGTGGGTGGTAGCCATGGTGGTGATGGTAGCAAGTGATGCGTGGCGGAGGTATTGCTTCCCCGACCGGTCACTTCTCGTAATGTGGTACAGTATATTTAAGTGAGAGTTGGGTCACTCAGGAAGAAACGTCCAAGGATCATGGTTTCTACTGTTCGCCAGCTCTTGAAACTCATTACAGACTCGGTTGACAAGCTCGAAGCCGCATGTGAAGCTTTGGGACATCAACTGCCTGATCTTCATGAACCTTTCTCTCCCCACTCAGAGGCATTTCGCGTCGATCCTGAAGCGGCAGAGGCTACTAGGATCATATGTGCGGCGGCATTACAGATGGAAGCCACCTTGATGCCTCCTCAGATCTCATTTCATAATCTATTTAATGGTGTAAGTGAAGCAGCTTCATATCATATTGAGTTGATTAGGCTGATGGGGATATCTAGTACTGTAGATCGGCTGCTCTGCGGATCTGCCTCGAGTCAAATGTGACAGAAGTTCTGCGAGAGGCAGGCCCTAGCGTTGGTGTTTTCCAATTTTTGCCATGAAATAGGATGACTTGACTGTGTACTCTAGGGACTTCACGTTGATGAAATTGCTTCGAAGGCTGGCCAGGATCCCAAAAAGCTCGGTAAAGAGATTGGAGTCGTCTATTTTGAATCGAAGCGCTGAGACAGACATTTATAGCTCGTTTTCTGCGTTACCTCGCCACTCATCACTTTTACCGAGAAGTTAGTCCCGACGTCTTCGCCAATACTCGAATATCAAGCGTGATGGATACACTCAAGCCAAGTCAAGAGATTATTGAAAAGTAGCCATACTTGTATTTATTGAGGCATTCAATGTGGGGCTCATTTCTGATACTTTTCAGCCCGAATACGAAGTACAACAACACCAATGGTTCGGCCGCCTTGGCTTCCTATCTGTAAGTTTACCTTTGATTTTGCTTGTTGAAGAGCTCAGAAATGGTTTCATTGAGGCTCGATGAAGCCTTTAAAGGAGCAGCCTTGTCTTGGGAAACTCTCGCCGATCCGGAAACCGTCAAGTCAGGCGACCCAAAGGCTGCGCCATTCTCAAGAGCATTTTGCCCCGGAGAAACAATGTGGGATCTTCATGCCCGCGAGGAAAAACGAGCCCACCGGTTTAATATAGCAATGAAAGGAATTCAGACTGCTCAGCCCAAGAACGCAATTCTGAAAGGTACATGAAAAACCTGACAACTTCTCCATACTTAGTGAATGAACCTTCAGCATACGACTGGGCTAATTTACCGGAGAACTCTGTCATTGTTGATGTTGGTGGTGGGGTTGGAACCGAATCGTTCCCGTTGGCTCAAACATATCCTAACTTTGACATTGTCGTTCAAGACCTTGCTCCAGTCATAGCGCACGCAAATAAGGTACTTCTTCTCCAAGATCAACCACTCATTGATGCTAATACTTCCATAGCTGTGGAAAGAAGAGATGCCAAGTGCAAGAGTAATGCTCGAGGGTATGTTCCGGCCTTACAGAGTCACGCAGCATGTTAACCTGGTGTTTGTTAAGTTCATGACTTTTTTGAACCTCAGCCAAAAGGTCGCAAAGTATCTGTCTTCCTGCTCAAACAAATCCTGCATGACTGGTCAGATGAATATTGTGTGAAGATATTATCCCACCTACGTACAGCGGCTGGAGAGGACACGAAACTCGTGCTCATCGAGAGCCTGACGGCATATGCCTGTCACTCTTCCAGTAATGATGCAGAGCATACCAGGACAGATTCCCTTGGTCAAGCGGCACCTAAGCCACTGCTTGCCAACTATGGTGCTGCCAATGGGCTAGTGTACAATTTCGACTTTTTGGTATGCAATCCTCTCTGTTTTTGTGCCCTGAACTAATGAGATCCTACCGGGTAGATGTTTGTTCTTTTCAACTCTCAGGAGCGTACAATTCGTCACATGGAAGAGTTGCTTCAGAGTGCCGGATGGTTGGTGAAGACCTTGAGGCGCCACAATGGTCAGACTACATTTCTTCAGTCCATCGAGGCCGTCCCTATTTAGATTGTTGTTCATAAATGCATGTTCACAATATCAATTACCTGAACAGGAAAAGGCTATAGAGTGAAAAGACAAGCCCACCATCATAGCTGTAGCATGATCCAGGTTGTCTCGGAGCACTTCAAGATTTCCAAAGAACTGACAAAGGTGAACTCACGGAAAAATCTGGTCTCTATCATCAGATGTGTTAATCAAGGCCAAGAAGACTGGGTAACATATCCTTGGGGGTGTTGAGGATGTGATTTTCCTCAACGTAAAAGAAGCTTGCACAGATTAGGCATCCTTGAGTAGTCGGGCATCCGCCATCCGCATATACTTATTCAAAGTGGTACTTAAGTATAATGGATATCTTCATTCCAGATGTCGAGATGCTTTGTTGCAGCGGGATCCTCCAATTCCGAGCCCACATATCGAAATATCTTGCTAATCACTAGTGGAAGAAGTTATGTGGTGCGGACGGGCTGCAATCGCAGTTTTCAGATACTGGATCCGCTTCATTTCTACAGATGGTAGACAGTCCCAGCTGCGATATCCTCATTTACGAAATAGCAAGTTGAGACTTCGCCGCCACAATGTACTCCGGCGACGAGATGACAATGTTAGAGAGTCAGCGGGAGGACAGGCACCATTGCACCTGGTGTGTCTATGTGGATTTCTGCTGAATTAAGAGATAGAGGGTTTAATAGCATTGGGTATATTGAGAATATGCAGACGCTATTGAGTGGAGGACAGAGGGAGGAAAGTTGGAGGAACTTGAAGCCTGACGGTGTGCTTATCAATTGAAACTTCTTTCGTGAATCGTGTTGTGTGAACCCAAGATATTTAGAGACACACAAAATCCGAGTGGGCAGAGGGCACTTTTACACTGTAGCGGCAATGTAGCGAGGTGAAATGCGATCATCGATGGTTGTGCTGCGCTGAGCGGCCCGGGCGCCCGGGCGGGAAAGCGATCCTCTATTTTATGTAATTTGCTTCTCTGTACAGCCACCTACCAAAGCACTAACGACAGCAGACTGCACGTCCAACTAGATCTAGCAGCCAAGCCAAGTTTCTTTTGGCTCCTCGTGCTGCATGTATCGAAGATGTGTACCCTGAGATGCCATCCTCAGGCCTCTGCGCTCACATCTCGAGGTTTCAGGTTCCAAGAGCGCCAAGATCGCGTGCAGCTCTTCCCTCCATCCATACCATCCGCAGACTGTTGATCTCATTTATCAATCTCTCATTTCTAATTCATAACGTCAATACAGACACGTTCTGTAGCGTACAAGAAGCACGCTGGCGAGCTCGAACTCCACATATCTGTATCATTGCGTCTATTTCAACCCTCCATCTCCATGCACGTCACTGCTCCTGCGAAACGAATCTTTTGTTCGATTCAAACATATCCCCGACGATAGAGATCCGAAACATGGTGCTCTGGCTTTATATTTGATGAAGAACAATAATTAGAATGACCTGTCATTACACAGACATGGACTTTCTTCCTCTATTTGGGTGGATACATGATCAACCTATGATTCGTGGCAAATCGTACGTATGGTTGAATCCTTTACATATCCTTTCTAACTGTAACGGCGCGCCTCGTTACAGAGGCATTCTATCATGTTGTGTTTGGCATCGCCCTTAGGCAATGCCCCTAGTCCATCATGTCCAACTTTGACATCGAGGCCCGCGCAAGTTCTCTGGCTTTGAACTCAGTTTATATCTTAAGCTTTGCTGACAATGCCGGCGGCTCTCAAGTCACCCAAAGTGTCGTCGATAGGATATCCGACTTCTTAATCACCACCAATGTCCAACTTGGTGCTGACTACTCTGTGTCTGTTGAGAGCACTCGCAGATCCATGACTGAGGCGCCTGTATATGCAGCCAAGATGTTCAATGCTAGATCTCCGTCAGAGATTGTGTTTTCCTCGAGTTCAACGATGAATTTAGAGAACCTAGCTCGTGCCCTAGAGAGCGATATTAAATCAGGGGATGAGTTCATCATTACAACTGAACACGAAGTTTCGTTGTGTGTATTTCATATGAATGTTGTTGTTTACCAGATTTGTCATAGCCAATGCTGGACCGTGGAAGAAGCTTGCCGCTCGCACTGGCGGGGTTCTCAAGGTCTGGAAGGCAAGCCCAGCGGTAGCAGATAACCCGTACTCGCTTAGCCTCAAAATTGAGGAACTTCTGCCACTCGTCACTTCGAAAACGCGCATTGTAGCGTTTACCGCATGCTCCAACATCCTGGGATCGATAGTGCCTGTCAAAGAAGTCATATCCGCTCTGAGGGCGGACGCCAAATCGAAGGGAGTATCCAAGATAGAAGTTTCTGTTGACTGCGTTGCCTATTCGCCGCATGGGTTGGTCGGCGTCCAAGATTGGGATGTCGATTTTGCTGTGTTCTCTTTCTACAAGGTATTGTATCTCTAATATTCTTTTCAAAACAATCTTACAGATCATTCGGTAGGTCTATGGTCCACACATTTCGGCTCTATACGTTCGATCCGAAACCTTCCAGGCGTCAACGAAACCTCTCGTCCATCACTTTTTGAGGCTAGACCATACGTCGTACAAGGGGTCCAGGTTTGAATCCGCCTACGCGACGACTGGGGCTGTCGATTATCTCCTCTCTCTGATGCCCTCTCGCGATCTCAAGAAGACATTTGATGCCATCGCAATACACGAACAAACTCTCGTAGCGCATCTACTTGAGTTTTTGACCACTCCAGCCCAGCGTGAGAGGCGTTAGGGTTGTCGGAGAGGAACAAGCCAGCCTATCAAGGGTTCCTTACTATTTCCTTTGTCGTGTTTGGCCAGAATCCTATCAAGAGCAAAGATATCGTCGAAGTGTTCGATCAGAAGGGCGGGGTGCTTTACTACTAGTATGATTCCGCAACTAACCACTTCCTTCTTCTAAGATCGGGATCCGCTATAGTCACTTCTATGCCTATTCGTCGGTGAAGGAACTATTGCCCAAGATTGATATCGACGATGGCGTTGTCAGAACATCTCTTGTTCACTACAATACAGTCGAAGAAGTCAACAGGATCATCGAGATCCTCCAGGAAGTCCTAGCTCAGTAGCTCGCGAAGTATCTTAAACGGTTCAAGAGCAGTGTAATACATTAATGTTTTATACTGACTCTGTCTAAAATAGTGTTGGTCAGTTGTAAGCACGAACGACTACGCCCTCTACGAGTTCCTCCTCGACAGCATTTGTGGTTCCTTCTTTAGGGGTCCCTTGTCCATGTGTAGCATACCGTGCCCTTCGATATGCTCCCGCAGTCACCGGTCTCGTGTCAACCTTGTAACCATTATTGATCCCTTGCACAGGGACCAACTCGACTTCGTCTCTGAATAAAGCAACAAAGAGGACAAGCAAACGTGTGAGCCTCCGTTGATCTGCGGGAGGTTGGTATACACGGTGTATTGCGGCTTTATACAAACCACCTGAAATAAATCCCAATAAATCCCCAACGTTGACGACCTGGAAGAGGGGTGTTGGATCTCAAGAAGCCAGATATAGAATAATATGATTTCTACACACCAAAGCATTTTCAAGGTGTTTAACCCACTTCCAGCTTCCGTCGCGCCAGAGTACTTGGAGTGCAGCGATTGGCTGACTCCAAATAATGGTTAGAGAACTGACATCTGGCAAAGACACAGGCGTCTATTAAAATTGGTTGTAAGTTGAATGGTAGGTGGAGTTCACCTGTGTGACCCTTCAACCAAACATTTTTCGAACGTTCCTCTTCTTCAGCAGTGCGGGGATGGCTTTTTACAGCATTTAGTTCCGCTGTTAGTCAAACGAGCATGCCCTTTATATGCTCACTACTTCGACATGCGGACTAGGCATGGTCAATACTCATGTACGCCACAGCCCTGATTCTCTGAGATCTCACCTGTACTTTCTTCAGATTTAGCTCCGAATTCGTGATACTTGGTGAATGAATCTTCAGGGAGCCCTATTCCAAGAGCCAATAACCTTGGGACGATGTTATCAGTAGAATCTAAGCATTCCTCGTACGTGAATAAAGCTACCTGAGAAGAGGAGAGAGGACATTGAAATAGTTATGACGAGCAAATGTGGTAATCTCCGGCAGGAATGGTCTAATTGCTTCTGGATGTTCCTTTAAGTGGACGTCCGTATGAACTATATAATAATATATGCGCTCAGTGAACGAGACAGGTGGTATCAGCACAAGGGACCCACTGTTATACCATTCGATCTGGTCTCGAACACCACCATCAATGTGCTGCCGATCCATTCAGCCATATCCCATCAACAAGGGTATACCACAAACCCAGTGTTCGCGCGGCTTATACCCTTGATAGTTCCCGCTCTCCTTGATTGGAGCAATGTACGCCTTTTGCTCCTCGGCTGTTACACGAAAGGGCACCTCAGCGATATCAAAAATCCGACGAGTCTAGATTATGGCCCATACTCTGTGAGGGAAAGACATGCGATGGATTGAGCTGGGAATACCTGCTCTTCTGTGTATCCATGGTTGATAATGTAGATCATTCCTATTGTAGACATGTTTTTGGACACTTCATGCACGAGTTCTTCCTTGCCCGAGGGGGTGTGATACTTTGCGAGATCTATGATTGCGAGCTCTGCAAAATCGACTGCTTTGGAAGTCAGATATACCGGAAATTGGGAAGGATGACCTTAAGTCGTACGGTTTTCCTTTGTCGGGGGTGGTGCAACATGGCGAGGAGTTTCAGGTAAAAGGATTGTTCCCGCCATAACAATGTTCGCAGAACAGGGGTCTGGATGAATGAGAGATGGCAAAGGACTTGACGCCATATATAGTACAAGCAAGAGCAGCACATAGATTAGCCGTATAACAACCTTTCAGGCCATGATACAAGAAACTTCATAAATTTGATCCGAGTCAGGGTGAAGAGCGCGCAAGCTGTTTTGATTCGCTTTCTAGGAGTACTTCGGGCCCAGCATAAGGGAAATCATCTGCCAGTTGTAGTGGCGAATCACTACCCCTGCAACTTCCTCCTCTTCCACTCCCTTCTCCTTTTCTTCTTTGAAGACAGTTTGACCATATGCAGCAATCCTACCCTTCCTATACGTACCCATAGAAGGCACGCGGTCATCTGGGGTCCTTCGAACGATCCCAACACGCTGAAGAACAGGGCTCTCTTGCAAGGCAACCAATTCCACATCATCGTTGAATAGCGCCAAATGGAAGACACCCAGGCGTGTAAGGCCTTGTTGATCCGCGGGAGGCTGGCGGACGCGATGAATCGTACCTTTGTAAAAGCGTCCTGACAAAAATTCCAGAGCTTCTCCAGCGTTGACAAGTCAACCTGTGTGGACGTAAATAAGGGGCTATCAAATTTAGCTGTGAAGTTTAAAACGGACCAGAGCGTTGTCAATATGCTTGACCATTTCCATTCCCCCTGTGGATCAAGAATCTGTAGCGCTGATACGGGCTGGCTCCACAATAGAGTCAAACTCCCAAGTCTATAAAGCGTTGATCGAGAACGTAACGACAGCGCGTTGAACTTCACACCTGTATGTCCTTTGTGCCAGACATTCTTAGTCTTCTCCTCGTCCTCCGATGATCGAGGATAATTAATTGTCATGTGTTCAGTTACCGCTGCAAGGGATCTGCCATCTTACTTACTATTTCATCATGCGGACTAAAATAATTCTTGGTGAGCAATACACCTATCCCAAATAGAGGAAGACATACTCCACGACTCCGACAAGTCAGAATCGAAGGTGTGTTTCTCCACAAAAGTCTCTTCTGGGAGGTCGAGGCCGAGAGTGAGCAACCTGTCAACGGTTCTCAATTGATCCATCATGTTCTCATTCTAACGTACCTCAATAGTGGAAGAAGGATGTTGAAGTGATTGTGTCGCGCAAAAGCGTCAATCTCTGGCAAAAATGGTCGCAAGGCCTCTAGATGTTCCTGGGCAGTAACATCGGTATCATTGAAAAATTTTCACCGACGGTTATAGTGCTCGATTTGGTCCTGGATGCCGGCATCTATGTGCTGTAGGGTGCGTCGTCAGTAAACATGATTCAATGATACACTCAAATCCTGGTTGAATAGCATACCCAATACTGGCGTGGCTTATAGCCTTGATAGCTTCCGTTCTCTTTCATTTTGGCGACATACTTCTGCTTTTCTTCGTCGCTTACACTAAACGGGATCTCTGCAATATCGAAGATATGCCGGGTCTACGAAATGAGGACTGTATTGAATAGAACAAAGAGAACAATACCTGCTCTTGTGTATATCCATGATTGATAACGTAGAAGAAGCCAATCGTAGTCATTGCATTGCGTACATCCTGAACGAGCTGTGCTTTCCCTTCAGGCGTGCCAAATTTTGCAAGATCAATGGGTTAGATCTGCGAAGTCCACTGGAATATCACATTTAGTCACGATGTTGAAAAGCGTAACAGGCAACATAGTATAGGTTCACAGGTTGGCGGAGGTGGGATGTGACGAGGAGTTTCAGGAAAAACTGTTCCAGGCATGATTTCACAATAGGGAGGTCAAAAGAAGGGTCGATGAGGAGCCGGTGACTCGGACCTGACTTCCTACTTACATTATGATCTTTCTAGCGAAATACCAAGGATTTGAACTAGGGATCAGACCTTTTTCATGACTCTTGCTTGAACAGTGCTGGTGATACTATGAACTTTCATGTCTGGCTCACGCATGGTGGCAGGTGGTGGCTTATATGCGGTGGGTGGCAGCCACGGTGGCGATGGCGGCAAGTGCTTAGTGGTACGTGGTGAAGGTATTGCTTGACATTCGGAGTTTTGAACTCCGGAGCAGCAACCGTCCGCTTCTCGTGACTCCGTCATGCTGGTACATTATATCGCGACTTTGTCTCATATAACGGCTGGTCACGAGTCTAGCTGGTACAGTATCTACTAAGTGAGAGTTGGGTCACTCAGGAAGAAACATCCAAGCATAATGGTTTCTACTGTTCGCCAGCTCTTGACTCGGAAACTCATTACAGACTCGGTTGATAAGCTCGAAGCCGTTTGTGAAGCTTTGGGACATCGACTGCCTGATCTTCATGAACCTTTATCTCCCTGCTCAGAGGCATTTGGTGCCAATCCTGAAGTGGTAGAGACTGCTATGATCATATGTGCGACGGCATCGCAGATGTAATCCATATTAATGTCTCCTCAGATCTCATTCCGTCATTTATTTGATGGTTCATATCATATTGAGTTGATTAGACTGATACAGGTTTCTAGAACTCTGGATCGTCTGCTCTGTGGATCTCAAGGGGGGGTTTCTCTAGTTGATGAACCCTTGTGTGGCGTGGACTGAAAAAACAGCATAAGATCAATCCTGTTAAGGCAAATCATTGAATAGGCATCTGGTTGAAAGACGACGAAGCAATGCTAATGTACAAAGGTGAGCACATCATTTGGGTAAAGAGTTGAACAAGTTTAATCCATCTCGATCCTATTCGAGAGTCGAAAGTGAGAGCACGGACATTAATCAGATGGTCTATCTCACGTGTGTATTTCTGGTGTGTTGTCTATTGAAATTTCATCAGCTGTGTGATGATATGAGAGTATATGCTCGTACATATGCACTCTAAATAGTCAATGGGAAATCCGGTAACGGAGAAATCCAGAACTACTCATAGATAAAGTCTATCAGCCTTTCGAAAAGATCACGGCTACCCCTAGCAATCATTGTCAGGCAATCCGCCTTCCGCTGAGAAAGACGCTGCATGATCACAAGGTTGTTGTCATCAATATATACAGTGACCTTGTCATACTTCCGAGGCCGATCTTCAATAAGCCTGCCCAATATCCTGAACGCATCTGCTGTTGCTACAGACAGTGCTATACGTTCAATCTTCGGAAGAACAATACCGTCAGCTAGCTTTTGGAGGGTGGTATTGGCAAGGAGGATATTTGGCGCATGAAGCCTGAGGGCGAATGGTACGAGCTTCAAAAGCGCCTCTGCATGTGGATCGGGACTGTTACATGAGATCAGCAACAAGTTTCTCGTCTCGAGCAGCAATACGGAAGTCACAAGATGCGAGATTACAAGAGAACCTGAGAGCATCCAAAGCGACATCCAAGCTCGCAGACATAAACTCGCCAGAGTTTCTGGTGCTTATGGACAAATGAGTGAGTTGTACCCAATGGAGGGTGGGCAGCACTGTGAGGGTGTTCTTCTCTATAACGTATATCCAAAGCATGTGTAGATGAGGCATCGCCGATAGATCAGGCATCGTGGTAAATGAGTCTATTTGGCACCAAAAACGTTCCACTAGCGGAAAGACGGTCTCCGGTAACTGAGCAAAAAAATATGTGGATGGAAAGGATATCAAGGCGAGTTGGTCAATCCGTTCGCTGTTATGTTTCACGATACAGTTCCATATGATGGCAGCCATACTAGGAACTGGAATACCTGTGATAGTTATTGATAAGGGTGTTGATGGGTGCCGGATATGCTCGTTCCAGAAGTCAAAGTGCCTTTCGCGACGGTGTCCTCCATCTCCATCATCGTTGATCCAATCCATGTTAAAAATAATGCCGTCCCAAAGGAGAGGTTCCTCCAGCACCACTTCTCTCCAGAAGGAGCATACATGTCTAAGTGGCCAATGATAGCATCTATGGCGAAGGCCGCTCTGGGGAGGATAAATCACTTGACTAGATTCCGCCCTCACATATCGGAAGATCTTGCCAATCAATTCCCGAGGAAGGGACTTGTGCGGTGCAACAGCAGTTCTGAAACGCTCGATTCGACGCATATCGCTCGATGATAAACAACCTCCCTGCTCTACCATCCCTGATTCCAGCCTGGCAAGCTGAGATTTCGCTATCGCAGTGTCCTCAGGCGATAATCTGACGACATTGGAAAGTCCTGCTTCGATTTCGATATGATGAATAATTGCAGATTTCAAATTACAATCCATACTGTCGTGCGTGGGGCTAATGAGTCGAAAAATCTTCGAAACGTAGACCTCGTACGTTACTTGGACATCACCAGGATGGTTTGCTGATCGTGCCTCCGACTCATGTCCTAGGATATCCATAAAGCTGATTTTTGACTTGAAAGAGCCGTCGACCAACCTTCAAAGCCGAAGAGTCTAGGTGGTGTGATACTTAGAGTGAACAACTTGAAACCGCGATCACGGAGCATGCCGGTGATATAGATTTGGGAAAGCATACATCTGGCAGGCTACCATCGCCAATGCCGCTTGCCCAGAGCGCCTGACGATAAAGGAAAGATGGACAACGAGGAGCGAGCACAGGACCCTGGGCTGGGTAAATTGGGTTATCCATTCAGGCCTGCTCCGTCCACATTGCCCCATCTGCTTTCAGCAGGGTGCTGAAAGCCGTAACCGCAACAAAGCACCAAGAACATGCCATGCCGCCTCCCTCTCCATCCACACCATCCGCAGACTGTTAATCTCACTCATCGTTTCTCATTTCCAACTCCTAAAGCCAACACAAACACGTGCACGAAGCACGGCTGGCGAGCTCGAACTCCACATATCTGCATCACTGCGTCTATTCCAACCCTCCATCTCCATGTGCGTCACCCCCTCCCGCGAAACGAAACCTTGCTCTATTTAACATGTCCTCGACAATACAGATGCCGAAACGTGGTGCTTTAGCTTTCCGTACGACGCAGGACAATGATTAGAATGACCTGTCAATACGCAGACATGGACTTTATTCCTCTACTTCGTGGATTCAACCTACGCTTCTTCTCGGAAAATCGTACGTATGATTAAATCCTTATCCTTTCTAACATTTCTGATTATTGGTTCATCCTCAAGGCTCAAATTCAGTCCGCAGAACCAACCTCTCCTCCCCCTCCTCCCCCTGCTCTCCATTTGGCACTCAAGGCTCAGTACACAGGAATTAATACGATCCATCCGCTCGTATCTGCTCTCAACGACTGTCCTAGACATGGTGAGATGGCCGAGCGGTCTAAGGCGCCAGACTAAGGTTCCTCGTGCATATAACGGCGGACGATATCTGGTCTCTTCGGGGGTGGGAGTTCGAATCTCCCTCTCATCATATGTCTTCGTGGATTACATTTTTTCCTTCATTGCGGTTCCTTCAAAGGCTTCATGGGCGCATCTCTGGGCTTTTTTCTCGCTTCGAACGTTCTACACTCCACGTTCCATCACACTACCAACATGGACTTTCGTGATTATCCTCACGGCCGTTCCTCTCATCAGAAGGGGAATACTCGGACTTCGAACTTCTCTCATGGCATCCTCTTCACGACACTGCACACTTGTTCCGTTTTCATCAATAAATACTTGCTTCCTGATCATCCCGAACTCGTCCGCGCCACCCCAAGGCCCCGTCGTGTGTACTTCTGGTAGTTGCACTCATATGAAGATGACTATGGGTAAGATAGCCGAACAATCCACGATCGGGGTCCCTTTTGAAATGGTGGGCACTGAGCAGTACTGAGTACTGAACGTTGAACGACGGGGTCACCCGACACTTAACACGCGAAACCAAACGCCCATTGATTGGCAATTTTCAAGGTTTGAGAGTCAAACGGCCATGCAATGGAACACCAGCTATAAATGACTCATCTTACAGGTCGCTGAGGAAGCACATCTTCATCAACGAACCAACGAGTGTTTCTCGGATGTAGAATGTCGCATGAATGAGATGTTTAATTCAATACAAGCAGGGATGACACATAAGTGAGCTACACACCACCATCAAAAAGCACTGACGGTGGTGTCATGAGTTGTACATCATGATAGGCGTCGGATAAAACAGAAGGGAAAAGAAGACATAAACCAGGTAACTGTCCTGAACGTGAATCGGCTGTTCTACGAGCTACGTCGGGCCGTGCTTCCTCCTGTACAAGGATGATAGTAAGTAGATGAGAGAGCACGATGCATTTATTTTACCCTGTGTGCCAGTGGACGATCCCTGTGCAAACTGTGGCTGAGCATTGTACTGCACATGTTCATGTCGCCTGAGATGATCCCAGTCAGGATCGTTCTCATGACCATCGAGACCAGCAGGAACTCACTGAGCTGCCATGACTTCATAGTACCTGGTGGAAGAAAACCGAGATGTGAGTCCTCATCACTGGTAATGTATGATAAACGAACCTGTTACATGCATAATCATAGGCTTCTTGACCCTATAGTGAGGCTCCAGGTTAGCTAATAAGGGGTAATCACGGAAGAGGTACGCACCAATTGTTGAATAGCCTCCCACACTTGGGTCCTCAATTCTCTAAGTTTGGCCACCGTACGTTCGTGAGTTGCGGTATGGTACACCGACGACGTATAATGAGGATCTGCCATCTCCACCAGTCTTTGCTGGTCATCGCTGGGGGCCGGGTTGAAGGCTTCTCCATTTTCTGTTTGAAGATTGTAAAGTTCGGTCCAAAGCCTGCAAATCATATGCATAAGAATGGCACCAAAAGAAACGGGTGGACGTACATATCGTGAAGTCCACGAGCGGTTCTGTTGTCTTGGGTAATGAGGGTACGATAGATGGAAAACACGGTCGCAAGGTCAATAAAACACTGGCCTGTGGACCCTGACTCGTCAAGCGCAGGATCAGGCCGAGCAGAAGGATTGTAGTGAGCAGAGGGGCTGTTGTGGTAAGTCGGATATTGGCTCATTGCGTTGTCGATGGACTCTCAGAAAGCTTTTCCTAGGGGTTTTATAGAATTCTAACGCGACTTGTGTTCTTTAAAAGACCTACTGGCATTGTTAAAAAGTTTTTCTTGGTCATATTGCGCTCGGATGATTGAATGGAGCTCTAGCGAGGATATCTATCAGATGCAGTCCCATTCAAACACACAACAGAAATTCCATTTTTGGGTTCTGAGATCACTAACACTGAACAGAATGCAAAGGACAGTGGGTTATTTGGGAGATCCGGTGTGTTTGACAAGATACCGCTTTTGCCAATCCGACTCAACGCGGGCAAGAACCTGAGTCATTTGGCTCCAGTATCGGGAGATCTGAAAAGTCTGCCTTGTGCCCGGTCTTCAGAATAAGCCAGATAAGTAGTAGTATGGTTGACAAGAAACGTCTAATGCAAAATGTGGCGAAAGGATGATACAGGACACATGTAGGGGTGATCTTGAATGTGAACGGATGGAGCTAGTGATCGCAACCAAAAAAATGTGGCAGATTTAACTTGTTGTTGAGGCTGTACACTGTTGCAGGTAGGGACGCCGAAGGGATGGGAAACCACGGGAAGACACAAAATAAAGACACGGGAATGACACAAGAAGCCTTTTCAGGCCCACAGAGACGCACATGATGCGCCGAGCACAGACACAAATAACCACGACGAATGTAGATTGTCGGTCAGAGAAAACAGATACAGGCGTGCTAACGAAAATTATACTGATGGGTTTGTACATATTAGGATCAGAAGGTGGGCCATGTGCGGCCACCAACGTGATATTGCAACACTCCCACCTGGCAAACACGGCCCAACTGACAAAACTCCCACCAAACCCGAAGCATCATACAAGCAGCGTATCAAATCGAAATGTCGAACAGCGAAGTCTTGAGTGGCAAAGCAAGTTGAGAGAAGTTGGTGAGGAAAAGAGATGG
>JAGGAR010000109.1:0-24198 GCA_017657315.1 Termitomyces sp. K1Ag | reverse complement strand
ACTTGTAGTGATGAGTCACTAATATTTGAAGGCCACTTAACACCTGCTCTGATGTTTAGGGAGATATTGTTGACTATTCATCTGTACTATGTCCCAACTGTGGCACCATATCTGATGGCTCTTGGATCCAGAATGAGAAATTGGGTGAGCATTCCTTCATTAAACTCATTGGTTGTCCTGACTAAATTTTGAAAATTCCATTCAAATCTTTCAGAGGAATAGGTAATCGAGGCCGGTCCATCCCCAACTACTCCTGTGGCAGCCACAGCAAGTCTTGCCTCTCGGCCAAAGTTCAGACTCCTTCGGCAAGAAGCGCGTGCATGAAAGGCGAAATTCCCACACCCCGGACAAAATCCCCTAAACTAAACACAGCCAAACCTACGCGTGCGAGGTGAAATTCCCACACCCCGGACAAAATCCCCTAGACTAAACACAACCAAAACTACGTACGCTGACATAATCATCTGCATTTTGGTTCGGTATCTATACAAGGGGAGCAAGCTCCCCAATAAAGAGCATATTTTTAGAGCTGATGTCCCATTGGCAGTACTATCACTGGCAGTACTATCATAATACATCGTTAGAGGTAGGTTGCCTTCGCGCCATGAGAGAACTTCATAGACATAAATACACCCCGCGTATGATATTGCATCCTTGATGTCCCAGTCCCATGAGCTCCTTCATCAGTTTTGCCAAGAGGTTTTTATACTTTTGAACGACCACATCACAGTGATTACATACCTTAGTCAGTCCTGTCATTTTACTTCGATGGGCTCCATCATCGGCTTCATCCAGAGGATTTCTACGGTATCGTGATTACATTCCTGGAAATCGAAAAAGCACCCACACTGACATAGTCCCTACTGTTAGAGTCTGAATCCTCCTGTTTCTGTGCCCACATCAGAGAGCAGGCCACTCAAGTTCGGGGTTTTGGGTGCAGCTACAATTGCCCCGATAGCAATTGTTACTCCTGCGAAGAATCACCCAGAAACAATTCTTTATGCTGTAGCAGCGCGTGACAAGGCCAAAGCGACCGCGTTCGCAGAGAAATATGGCATCGAAAAGGCGTACGGAGGACCCAACGGATATCAAGGTAAGTGTCATCCGCAGGTTCGACTGTCGCCGGCCTCTGACATAGTACAAGAGCTGATCGACGATCCTGAAATTGACGCGATCTATAACCCTGTACTGTTTTTCTGCTATGTGTGTTTGTCTATTAACTAAGTCATCCAAAGCTGCCTAATGGCCTTCATTATGAATGGACGATGAAAGCGTTGGCTGCCGGAAAACATGTCCTTCTAGAGAAGCCCTCTGCAGACACTGCCGAGGAAACTCGTCAGATGTTCGACTTTGCCGAGAAAAAGGGTCTCGTCCTTCTGGAGGCATTCCATTATCGGTAAGCTCCCAGTCTTTACTTTGTCGACTGACCTTGAGCTCGTCTTCATAGTTTCCATCCCGCCATACAACGCGTCAAAGCCATCGTTGATAGCAAAGAGCTGGGAGCTATCAAACATATATCGGCTTCACTCGCAGTTCCCAAAGGACTGGGGGTGAAGACCACTGACATCAGGTACAACTATGCTCTGGGCGGGGGTAGCCTTATGGACATGGGATGTTATACTCTTAACGTCATTCGATACTTGTCATCCTCCAATCCCACCTCCGTCATCTCTGCTGAACATAACGTTTTCACCCCGGCCAAGTCTCCAGCGTCTTTCCAGCCCAATATTGATCGCAGCACTACTGCAACGCTTGCCCTTCCTAACAACGCGACTGCGTCGCTCAAATGCGACCTCGCAATGCCCCTCAAATATGGTTTCATCCCTCCTATGCCTCTTGTGAGCGCGACCATCACACTCGAGGGCGGAGAGATCGAGGTCTATAACTTTGTCATGCCAACTCTTTACCACTCAATCAAGATTACCACTAAGGACGCCAATAAGAAAACAAAAACCAGAGTTGAGAAAGTGTACACATTTGCAGATGGGAAGATGGAAGGCAAGGGAGAGGCATGGTGGACGACATACCGATTTCAGCTGGAGGCGTTTGTGGATCGTATCAAGGGACGTACACCTCAGACATGGGTGGATAGGGAGGACTCTATTGCAAACATGCACTGGATTGAACAGATCTATGCGAAGGTAAGACCTTTTGAATCTAATAGGCTGCGATGAATGACACTTGTGCAGACGGGTCTTGGAAGCCGCCCACAGTCGGAATATGTTCTTGCCCGGCCCAAATGATGCATTGCTGCTTTTGCTCTCTCCTTACAATAATGATACCTTATTGTCCCGCCGTATCCACGTCCTGCTGATCATCACCTGATTTGGCCTTCTTAGTATCAGGCTCTTTAGCCTCTTCATCTATGGCAGCAGCCAATTCTCGCTCCTTTTCAAGCACTTTCTGTTTGTTTTTAAGCCGACCAAGTATCCTCTTGCTCTGCTTTTCCGATTCTGCTGGCGCAGTGTCGCCGTCGGGGTCATTCTCTGCCTCATAACCTTTCGGCATGGCGACGAGATCATTGTAAAGTTCCAATTTCTTGAGGTCATCCTCGGTGGCTGCAGGATTCGGCCGGGTCAGTCAGTCACCCACGTAACATGTGCAGTATCTACCTGGAAGCAGAGCGGTTGAGTTTAATGAGTTGATGACCAGCGATTCGGAGGTTGATTTCAAAAGCTAAAGGGCGACATGAGTAAGGAATACATGAGTGTATAAAGGCTGTACCTCTCCGGATTCTGAAATTTCGATAGCCAGTACGAAGCACTTATTCATGGGCTCTGTACTGTCAACCCAATTGCCATCTAGAGCCACCCATATCTGGTTGTCTTGAGGCGCAACAACGAAATCGAGCACAGGAAGCCCTAGTTCAAGTGCATGGATATCCGCAGCTGCTCCGTTGCCTGGATAAACAACCGAAAAGAGTGCTGTTGCACTATAAGGAATACATATAAGTCACCTCTTCCTCAGTGATCCAAAAGACTCACCCAACCGCGCTGAAGATGATACGACGCGATGCTGTAGTCTCAATCTTATGAATTACAAGTACCTTTTCAACTTTCTCCTCCGCACCAACTGGATCCCCTGGCGAGGCAGCTGGAGCATTTTCTGGAGTCTCGGTCAATGGAGTCTCCTCCGCGTCGGCGGCTTCCGCTTCAGCTTTGGCCTTGCCTTTTCCCTTTGCCTTCCTACCACGTCCCTTCCGCCTAACCTCAGGACCATCCTCACTATCTGTCCCGCGCTTTCTCTTGGAGCTCCGTATACGTAGATAGGGCTCAACAGTTTCCCACACATGTATTTCATGTTTGACCGTGCCAGTCATCCAGTCCCAAATTTTCAGCATCTGATCGCCCCCACCAGAGACGAGTTCCGCAGGCGCAAAAGCTGGATTGTGGATAGCCGAAACGAATCTATGTCTCATCAATAAAGAAATTACCATCGTTTTGCTACTTACTTCGTGTGACCAAGGCAGTACATTTCGATATTGTACCCCTGCGGATACCAGCTCACGCGGATGTGCTCGTCGCGATCCGCAGTGATGATGTATCTTTCGTCTTGACTCAGGACAAACGCATTGAGGAGAGATGTGTGTCCCAGAATAAGGGAGCCACTAGACGGGTTCTCATGCGAAGAAAGGGCGTCTTTCTTTTGTTTCTCTGTCAAAGGCGTGAAATCAAACGCGTAGCTGTGTTATCTTGTACTGAGAAGCGGATCTTGTACTGAGAGCAGCAGAAGTGACCTGAACACGTCGCCAAACTTGTCAGAGACAAGAATGGTCTTTGCGTCCGCCGTGAAGAGGATCGCAGTCGGGCGTTTTGGAAGTTCTCTAAGCGGTTCAGAAGAGTGGTTCAAAATATATTGGTAAATTCAACACATGGGCTTACCGTTCGTTTACCAGCTTCAGGCCATCAATCTCCCGTATTTTGAGTATCTTGTCATCTCCCGCAGTTGCTAGGTAGCGAAAGCCCTGATCAATCGCCGCACACCTGACAGGTCCAGCAGAGTCTGTCACTTTATGGCGTATATCTCCCGTGCTGATGTGCACCGTTCAAAGAATCGACACGGTGAAGAAAGAAATTGGGATTCGTACGATGTGTCAAGCAATTGAATATTGGGCCCAGAAATTGCTGCAGTGTAGGGTTTCCCAGGGAAAAGCCGAGTTATCGGAAAGACTGACATGGTGAACACTGTGACTGCACCGGTACCTGACGAGTATCTTTCCGAAGTCACCCAGTCACGCGCCCGTGTCCTGGATTCAGAGAAATCAAGAATCGCTGCGTATGTATGCCTTTGGCACGAAATTCTAGAGGAAGTTACGGGATGCTGAAAATATAGAGGGAACTCATGGAAATCTGTGTAGATTGCAAGTAGATTGTGTCGAACGTAATCTCTTTTACTTTCATCAGCTGCACAACTCTACATCGTGACCCCAGTGAGAACAGTTTCAATACGGTTCTGTGCTCAAGGTGTCCTCAACGCTTGGGACATAGCATCACTCGTCAATATGGAACTTTCAAACGCCTCAAATCGCACTCGGGCCGACACTCCCCCATTCCATGATCTCGAATCGTTCTTTTATATCCTGACCTAGGTTGTCCTTCGCAAAGAAACTACGCATCCCAACCGAGCAAATGCCTGTGATCTCAGATTGGGATACACCATTTTTCTGTCGTTCGAAAGCGAGCGAGACGACCTTGAATCTGTACAACCCAAATATTAAGCCCTCGTTCCCTGGATGACTTCTGTTCGGATCTTTTATCTTTTAGCCCTTTTATCCAGTTCCCGACACAAAGTGTCACATACCTCTTGAAGGCTATCGGTCGGACACCTAGAGTTTGGAGTTTGGATTAACATTTTTCTGGAGATTGAATGCTTAATGGTGGTCAGATGAGGGCAAAATACATTGCTTGTGCTAACCGATGTATGTTTGCCGTAGAAGTGGCCTGAAAACATTATAAGGGAAGGACACTGTTTAACAACATCGTAGAAGTCTTGCAATGCAATTAACTCTGCATGTAACACATGAAGGTTGCCTGAAGAAGATAGATATCTGATCATAGATGATGGGATGCCTCCGACATCCAGAAAATTTAACGACGGAAGAATCGAATTACCATCTAAGTGGTGGATAACTTCGGAATTCATGTCCACACAAATACGAAGTGTGAGGTTGATTAAAGATATGCAGCCTTGCAGCACTTCATGAGCTTGGGAAGGATGTGAAACTCGCCAGAGCAATCAACTGTGAAGGATAAAATTTGGTGCCATGGGAAGTCAGATGAGAGTATGAGATTGAGATATTCAACACTCATCTCCAAAGGCAAATTTTGAAGAGAAGACATATGAAGGAAAGGGTTCTGGCGACCAAGCTCCATCCAGTATGACCGTGTGACAGCGGACATCCTAAGAGTATTTCCAGGTAACAAGCTGAATGAATCAAGTTGAGACCATGGAATGTCGGAAGGTAGAAAGATGGGGTTATCTGAAAGTATCAAGTCCCGAAGTCGTGACGATCAAAGACAGAGATCAGCTGGAGCGTTGTTGTCGATATCGGCTTCGGGGTCCGTATGTACCAGCGACTTTTAAGTTTTGAAGCCGAGACAGAGAACGCGGTTGAAATGTCTCCATGGCCTCTTGTCCTTGCAAGTTGTGTCAAAAAATTCCATGTGAGCTGACTGATGTGGGAAAGTGTGGTTTCAGAGCCCTCGTTGGCATAGGCATAATTTCACAGTCCCAAAGGGAGATGAAGGCAATTTCTGGAAGAATATCCTCGGCACATCTCGACTGCATCAAAGGTGTCAGTGTGTGATTGCCACGCATATCGTCAACAACGATATGAGTTGTCCAGAGGCCAGGGATGGCCCGAAACGAGCGTCTCCAGCTGCTATATACTCGCCCTAAGACCTATGCCTGGTCACTCAGTACCGGTGGAAGTTTGAGCGGGTCAGGGCTTAACAAGCCGAAGATCTGAAATTTCCTGTGGGAAAACAGGGCGGCGTGCCAGTGTATGCTCAGGAAGCAAGTAGCTTGTAGAGTCGGGGCCTGTGGTAAGCTCCGAATCCAGAAACACGGTCCGCACTTCGGAAAGAGGGATGCATCCCTGCAGAGACTCCCCACCAGACTGGACATCTCCAAGTACCTCGTAAGGTATCCTTCAGTAAAAATAGCATCCAGTCCTTCCGAGTCAAATCTGTATTATCAAGTAGCTTAGCAAATGGACGTTTTTTACGTTGTTCTAGCTTGCTCTCAGCGATACGGGAGAGGAACAGAAAGGAACCTGGAAGACAATTTGAAGAAAAAAAGAGTAGGGTGTTCGCGCGTTGCTTGAGGAGTGCTCATTGATCAAAAGACAAGGATCTTATCTTGAAATCGTTTGTCCACGGTCCACAGCGGACCGAGCTTCGAATTCTGACCTGTGTCAATGCTACCCAACGCTCCCCCAATACACGTAAGTCTTTTTCTTGTCCATGATAGATTGCTGTGGATTGTCTTGTCGCGCGATTTGAAGGTTCACTGCAGCCTGCAACGATTCGTAGGATAATGCCTCCGAGGCTCAACGTTAACCCGCGACTTCCAATTGTCGTGATCAGCTCATTGGAAATCGCAGCAGATCGCAGCCTTGAACGAAGTTGATTGTTTCTCGTTGGAGGCTATTGCCAATTGTGGTAGTTACTTGGACTATTTCGGGGTGTCTTCTCGTCTTCAATAAGGCCTGTCGTCAGGGGGACTGACTTATTTTACTTAAAGAAGCGTCTCGTTTGGTCCCAGCACGTATAGGCTATCAGTGTCACTCAATAGCTGTCTTTATCATCGCACACTCATCCGACTCGCACAGCGATGAGACGTGGATTTCTCATTGACAAGAGCAACAAAAAACTTCAAACTCCCGTGCCCCAGTCGAGCCAGGTAGTTTTTGCTCACCCAAGTACGTTGCAGCATTTACTTTGATGGACCTGCTAGTTCATTGCGTCCGACAGCATATCGTTACGACACTCCTGGGGCTCCACCGCAGGCAGACGATGAATTCAAGTGTACTGTTATGCCACCATTACCTCAGTCTCCATTCTTCGAGGATAAATCCGGGGGTGGACCATACTCTTTGTGCGTCTTTCAAGGTCACCAACAGCAACTTGCCATTCTTTCGACTCCAGGGTTTCCTACGCCAGTCCCCAAACCAGCGCAGACTCGATATCGCCTAGAGTCGTCTAACAACGGTGTCGGGATGTTCGCATCTTGTCATATCAATGCAGGCGATCTCATTGTTGCTGAACGACCTTTGTTCCTTATCCCCGCCGTCGCGACTGCGATACCGTTCAAGATGCCTCCTGGCTTCCAAGCTTCACCTGCACAGGTCATGCAGCTACAAATGCGTCAGTATAATATAATGCTCGAGAAATGTCTTGAACGATTGCCGCCCGATGATCGGAAGGCATTCTACGAATTCAAAACCCATGACAGGAAGGAGGGTCTGGGTCCTATTATGGATCGTATGGAGATGAACGCGTTGTCAGTCGAAATTGGAAGCGCGGATGGCAAGGAAAGGTTCAAGAATTCCGCTATATTCAAACATGTTTCTCGCATCAACCATAGGTATGATTCACTCTACCTGAAGGCGCATTCTGACTGTGATTGCAGGTGCAAGCCCAACGCAACGTGGGACTTTGACGTTATCTCGTTCTCTATGCAAATTCGTGCCCTCTGCCCAATCGAAAACAACGAAGAAATATTCATTGCTTACATCGATGAGTCCATTACTGGAAAGGAACGTCGGACGATGCTTCAAAAATATGAAATAACATGTGGATGTGCATTGTGCACCAAGTACGTATAACCTGTTCATTCAGCAACGTCCCCTCTAGCTTTACATCGAATACTCAGGGATCGGGAAGACGATTGATCTTACAGCACGAACGTCCGGAAATAAGTGGTTTGTATGACCCAGGTATGGCGGTACATACCATTACATGTAACGGAATGTCGTTCAGGTGAGGGCATCCATCACTTCAACTTTCAGGTAGTCAGCACAGATTCCGATACCGGTTGGGCAACCATCAGTACATACACGTCAACTGAGAGTACATGCATACATAGTGTTGTCTAGAAATTTAAAGGTAGCTTGTACAAAAAAGATGAAACTCTAAACATTATCTTGTGCTGTTACCTTGCAATTGCTGTTACCTGTGTCATCAGCGCCGGCATGGTCCCTGTTTCCAGACCTTCGGATATCTACTCAAGCAAATTTATTGCCACTAGGACACCACCCATACACTCGCAATTTCTTTTTGCCTGGCCTTTGAATCCTTTACTTAAGCTATTCTGTGCTTTTTGACCTGTTTGCCATGTCCATAACATTCGCCTATCTGCTCTCCGACAATTTCCATTTCAGCTCGTATGACACTACAGAGGACATGCGTTATTACAGGCCTGGCGGCTTTCATCCTATCGTCATCGGTGACATTCTCAGCCCAACCGAAGAGAAAGACAATAAGAGCGAGTCGCGCCAATACAGAATTGTGCACAAACTTGGCTTCGGAGCATTCTCGACAGTGTGGCTAGCTGAGACCAGACAACCAAGCAAACCATACGTGGCAGTCAAAGTAACATCAGCTTATACGAACTCGACAGAGGAGGCGTCCATGATCAAAGCCATTTCTGGAACAGACAGTGACCACCGGGCACCTCATATTATATGTCTGTTAGATCATTTCACTATCCATGGTCCAAATGGCTCTCATTCCGTCTTGGTTACGGATGTCGTCGCTCCCATACGCGATTTTCATTTCACGAAGCGTCCCTTCCTCTGGCGAAAAGCTGTTGCCCTCGGTCTTGTAAAGGGAGTAGCGAGTCTGCATGGCGCGGGAATCATTCACGGGGGTATGTCACGGTAGTTACCTGCTTCTGCCATCACTGATTCCTCTTGACATCATCCCTTTAGATCTCTATCTAGGCAATGTGGGGCTTGCCCTTCCAGAGCTCGACAATCAGGATCCATGTGATGTCATGCAAGACCTCCCTGAGCACAAGCCTACGATTGTCTTACCCATCCCCTTCGATGACCAAACGTCCTCACTACCTGCGTATGTCATCTCACCCTGTGCTATTGCCGATTACTACGACAAGATTACTCGCTCAACCATGCCTCAAGCAACGATCTTCGATTTTAGCGCAGGTAAGTACCTTTTCTTGCTTTTATTCTGCTCCTGAACGCATCTCTCCTGCAGCTCATAAAGTTGGGACGTCAGTTTCAAAATTTCATTGTGCCGCAACAATTTGTGCTCCGGAGGTAGTTTTTGCGAGAGAAATGGAGAAAATTAAAGATCCCCTTGTTGATCCTCCAGCAGACATCTGGGCCCTGGGCTGTAGTGTATGTCCTACCTCATTTTCCACTACCACATGACTGATCCATAATCTTAGATCTATGAGCTTTTTAGTGGCTCACTGTTGCATGGCCATGTCGGTATGGCTGGACTTCCCCAAGAGATGGCTTCCATGGCAGGTTCTTTGCCACCAGGGTGGCAAGACTGGTATGCGACCATATCTAATCCACCAGAAGTGTCCCAAGATGCCTCAGATTTGTGGTGGGCATCAAAATGGAAAAGTATTCGCCTTCATTGTGACGATGATGCGGAGGCGGATGGTTTGATTGCTTTTCTTAAAAAATTGCTGGTCTTTGATCCACTGGCTCGTCCAACAGCAGTAGATGTGTTAGATGACCCATGGTTCCTGCATGTGGATACTATGACGAAGCAAGACATATCTCCAGCCAATGTAGAAGTTGGCAGTTCGTAGGTCTTAGTTGCTTGAATAGGCAGGTCGTATAGGCAATTGCAGGAAAGCATGTCAGAGAAGAAATCGATAAGAATGGATGAGTCACTGGAATAAGATGCAAATCGTAGTGCTCGTAAGTAGACGGACTCGGATTTCAAAATCCGTAGCACACAAGCGGCTTTAAAGAGTTTATCGCAAGAATGATTCACGTACCCAGAATATTAATCATGCATCTCTGACGGCTTCTTACCAAACAACACTACCATTAGACAGCATTTACAATTGAGCTCGTCGACGTCGATGCAGAGGTCCAAATCAAGGGCCCCGGGGGCGGGCTTGGATGTGATGAGCAGTTATCAAGTTCCATCGCACACGAGGGTCATCATATCCATTCAACGAAATGACAACATATATGGATCCATCCAAGAATCGACAAACTGGATGATGTAGACCTAGTAGCAGCTGACCGGACTAAGAATTTAATCCTGAGTCCTGACGCGTGACGTCACGCGTCTTGGTGGGCGAGATCAGCCGAGTCGAAGCGGCGGGACAGACATATAAACCTAAACGACGCTTCGATTGTACCGATTGGGGTTTTGGTCAGACACAAAATTCACGCGGTCGAAAAAAAAAAAAGTTGCTGGCGGCGGTGCCGCCCATGCCGCTGGCAATGAATCTACACTGACAGTAGTAGTGACTCGCCAGCGGAACTCTTCAACTCAGTCTCCAAATCCTCGACTAGTCATCGTGCCACGGCCCTAGCATTTCGAGAAAAAAAAATTTTGTTCCTTCCAAGTTCAAAAACATGAAAAAGAAATAGGGCAGGCCAACTATTTACCACACGGCAGAAGAGAAACGGGCTGCAAACAATGCGAAAAGCAGAAGGAATTATGCAAAGTACCCCTCATCTACCGCGACATAACTTGGATATCTCGATAACTAAACTTCTTTTATTTTTCAACAGGAATAGAGACGTTATTCGTGTTCGTCGTATGAAGCAGCGCAAGCTGAAGGAACGGAATTCGATGGGACAACTTGAGTGAGTACTACGCCTACGCACTGATGATCACCGTGACTATCAAATCCGACCCCATCCATGATAGAAATTCAGAAGAGGAAGCTAGGCCTGATTATGATGAGATGATGTCCAATGGGGTGATAAATGACCTGGTCAGCCCCGTCCATGCTAGAAAGGAGGAAGGCATGGCTGAGCATGATGAGCCTAAGATATTGCCCGATGAAGTGACGAACGACCTAGTCTCGTTGTATACGTATCCTACAGAACCGAGCAGTTACTACTACGCATACATATACCAACAGTGGTATTATCATTTTTACTACATGATCTTCAACTCAGTTCCCTATCCATACTATAGCTACCACTAGTCGTGACCATCTTTGTACCATCAATTCACCAGTTCCATAATCCTCTTGGATGATCTATGTACATCACTAGCAACAAAACACAGAAAGTACAACAATTGAACATTTTTACCAGAACCCAGCAAGAGAGAAATCTAATCGTACAACCTTTGATTTTCAATTTGGAATCAGAAACGACCCATCACTGCCCAGTCGCCGCAGCCGGCGCACCCCAACTGAGTCTCTTATACCCCGACACACTCCCCCCACTAGCACCATGCGAATGTGTCCTCTGCTTCTTCCCAGCACTCACAGACTCCCTAACAAAAGAACTCATCACTAAAAAAGCCCTGTCAAGGAGCCAGAACACTCACCCATGTCCATGTCCATGTCCATGTCCATGTCCATGCCCATGCCCAAGCGTCGGCTCCACACTTAACCTCGCAAAATTACTCGGAAAAAGCGGGCTGCCAGGCACACGCTCATACCCACCCCCATCCGACGCCGCGCTAGAAGACGCATACCCATCCCCCTCGTCACGATGGACGTCTCCGCCCCTGAGCGACATCAACGATCCCGACGACCCCGAACGGCGGAACACCGGCACACCCACTTCGAGCTGCGGGCGCACGAATGTCCCCGAGGTAGGACGGGAGCGCGGGGTGTTGGGGTTGGGGTTGGGGTTGACGGGGTAGTTGTATGGTGGGAGCGGGGAGATGGGGGAGAGGGGTTTTGGGAGCGATGCTGAGACGACGGAGGAGGAGAGGGAAGATGAGATGGGGAGAGCGGAGGGCGGGACGGAGCTTGCCAGTGAGAGGTCGGAGAGTGAGATGGGCGCGGTGGAGATGCGGAGACCTTGGATTTGGGAAGGCGCGATAAGGTGTGGATCGTGCGTCTCTTCGGGTTCTTTCTCGGTGGGTGTTTCGTCTGTCGCAGAAGTAGTGGTGGACTCGTCTTCTTCCTCGGCCCCTTCTTGGATATCGTCGAGGCCGAGCCCGCCAGTCTCGGAGGTAGGATGCATTCCGCCGGTGGAGTAGCTGCTAGGGGAGATGGAAGTATGGGGTTGAGAAGATGGAGAGGGAACGAGGAGGGGTTCGATGGAGAGGAAGGTGGATGGAGAGACGGGGCGATGCTCGGAGCTGAAGAAGGGAGAGGGAGAGATCGTGGCCTCTCGAGAAGCTTCTAGGTGGAAGTGGTCATCTTCTTGCCTGGTGAGTGACAAGGGCAACACAGGGGAACCTGGACCCGAGTGCCTGCGAGCGTACACAGGAGAGTCCATGATAGCGTCCCAGTCTTCCCAATGACCTCGCGCAGAACGACCATGATCGTCGGATATTTCATCGGTGTCGATGCTGCTATGGGAGCTGGAGCAATCGTACTCGTACGAATCGGGTGAGAAGGACTCAGATGGATCGTAATCGACATCAAGCTCGGGAGGAACTCCTAAAGCACCCTTGACTCTTTCCCAAATGAGTTCAGAGTGGGAGATGATGCATCTGCGGGCTTGGAGAACCCAGATGACGTCGGAGGCTTGCTGGCGAGAAACCTGAGTGAGGTGATCATGAAGCTGGCTATATGTCCACTTTGAGGGATCCGAGGAAGGCTCTGTGATGGGAGCAAGGGTCTTTTCCAGCAGAGAGAAGAGCTTGGCAGAGGGAGGAGTCGAGATGAGAGTAGCTACTTCGGATGCACGATCGATAAAAGGAAGGAGGATGTCATCGGGTAGTGGCGTAAATGTGGCGGGTGCAGAGGACTGGCGGTGATGGCCGATTGGAGAAGATGATCTGAGCTGGGGCGAGGAGGGCGCAGGGAGGGCGCGCTGGTGGGTGGATGATCGGGCAAGGTCGAGGAGCTGATCGGGAGACAAGTGAGGGATGGACGGGAGATTTGCAGAGAGACGATGGGAGTCTGCTGGGCGAGCGCGGGGCGACGATGATGGGCTCGAGGGGGGATCTGGTGACCGGCCAAACGACGAGACGGCAAAGCTGACGCGGTCAGGGGCAGACGGGGGGTGGGACGGGAGTCTGCGGTGGTGGATCCTGCGCGGGGACGACGGGGCCGATGTGGGGTCTGGCTGTGGCGGCGGGGAGATGACGCGCACGATGGTGAGGGTGCTCGATGCCTGGATGGTGTGGTGTGGCGCATGGGTGCCGTGTGGGTCCGACGCGGACACTGAGCCACGGCGGCTCGACAGTCTGCGCGTCAGTGGCTGCATGCTCGACATCGACATCGATTGCCACGTTCCAGTCAAGCAGCTGCTCTCTTCACTGTGCGGCACTTTCCGGATGACATCATGACTTTGTTCAATGTACCTACAAAATTAGGTGTCTGGGCTCCCTCGTAACCTTATGCACCCTCTTTTGCCTTGGTTGCTTCTGTACTTGCACTACGCTCTGGAACCTCCACTGCAAGCTTCCACCCCCCATACAACTGGTTGACAATCGCACTCCGTCGCAGTACCGCAAGCTCCTTCATTGCATCCCCGTACATCACACGCACCCGCGTCGGGTCAGATTCCGCCTGCCCAATCGTTAGCACACGGAATCGAAGGAGGAAAAATGCATCAGAAGACACACCTGAATGGCACGGAATGTATCCCTCGTCCGCCGCAGAAAATATTCGCGAAAGTTGTAAGACGAAAAACTACGCGCTGCACGTAGCGTGGATGCGTACAACCCAAGAATCGCACCCCGGCTTGGAGGCGTCGCCATGATTATGGATAGATGGCTGCGGTAAGCTAAGGCGGAAAGGAACTTGAAATCTGAATAAGCTTCTCCGGCAATTGCCGAGATCATAATTTGCTATAATATTATTTTAAATAATTTATCAACTACCTCGCCATTAGAGTGTATTTGCAACACCTGTTTTGCTGGAACTTGAACTCACCCGAACTAGAATTAGGCACAAATGATTATGGACAGCTTGATCGAGAAGTTAGCTCACATCCGATGCCCTTGACCTCTGTCAGTGGGTTCAAAGTGGGGGTTGGAAGAGGGAAACTTGCGGTTTTAGGCTCTACACAGTATTGCAAGCCCTAGAGTGAATTTATTCCTGGAAAAAAACACGTCGGAATGGGTTGTGTGTTTGTGACCTCTCCAAAAATAGGACAGAACCACGGGAATCACGCCAAGAACTTTCACTCGGTAGTTATTCGCTTGCACTGAAAGTAGTGAAAAGTCCCGTTGCAAATACACTCTATTCCTTCGTGGTCGATCCTGCGATGTTTTTTTTTGACAATTGTTGTTAACTCAGAGATTGTCCCCAAGAAGAGACGGCTAAAATGAAGAGTCATAGGAGCAACAAATCTGGCTCCCGCGGGAAGAACACTAAAAATGCACAGATCCAAGTAAGACGAGTACCAGTTAAAGACCAGTAAAAAATCCAGTTGGACATAATCAGTCATGAAGATGCGTGAACGTGGATCAGAAGCTTACGATCATCGGGGTAACGTGTGTACCCCCTAAGAAAGTACGGTGGCGTTTGCCTTGGAGACGCTGATGGAGTATATAACAGGAGAAACGAGAGTACAAAGCTTCTTCTGGATGAACACGCGCTCTGAATATCAACTTGATTTGTTGAAAGAAGCTTATAAGTGATGCTGTGAGGCGCTCATGGGCCGACAAAGATACAAAATGTAATTTACACAGTGTGACCCGCCACAAAAATTCTAATCTAGGTGCTCCGGTTGGAACTCCTTCTCCACAGTTTCCAGCAGGCCTGGGAGCTGTCTTTTCACCTCCTCCGAAGTTGAGTTCAGCTCCTGATCTGGACCAGCGCTCTGGCAGGAGCAAGCGCAAACTTCGTCAGGAGTAATTGATTCATGCAACGTAGTAACGCCTTTGTTGCGTCCCGCCCACGAGCAGTGGGTGAATAATGTGTTAGTGGCAAATAGTGATACCGATCTGAAAGTCAGACTTTGACATGTCTCCTATAAAAACGCACCATTTCTTCTTACCCTCAATATCCCTATTTCTCTCCCTTGAGAGACAAAATGAAATCCAACGAACATGAAGCTATCCATCGTGTCCGCGTGAATGCGTGCTATCCGAACGGAGTACTAGTCATCAGCCTTGAATTCCGTCCCAATTCAGCACAGAAAGATCTAGTCGTCTCGGTGACTATACTCCTTTTGCGACTGATTTATCCAATGCATGACATTGTTCTAGGAACGGGGAGAAATATCGACTGGTTCAGCTGGGCAAGTTCAAGTTCAAGACGAAACTGACGGTAGGGTCAGCTGGGATGGGGAAGCCGACTCGGAGGAAAACAACGAACGCATTGTGGCACCATGTGGCAGGATCGGGTGCACCGTCTGCCCCAAATCAACAGAGTTCTTTGATAATTTGTATAAACGTAAGCACAATCATATCTCATATGAGCTTGCATGTTAATATCGAGGCTATAGTCAGCACCATCTATATCTGGCACCATATAGGAGTATATAACAAGGCCCAGCTAGCGCGTCTGGGCATATTTGATTGTAAGTACGTTCATTAATAAATAAACTAAATACATGCAATTCTTATTGAAACTCTCAGACGATGCATTGAAAACGGCACGGTACTCAGACGATGGCAAATCAATCAACAGCTATCCACGGAGGGTATACGACGAGATTGGACAAAAGGTACATGCCTTCATGGACTTGGTGCTGGAAACGAGGAACTTGGAAGGCGAGTTTGGTGAAGAAATGCATTTTCGGGAGATTAGCGTCCCACAGAACATCTCGGATTATTTTGAATTCCTGGAATATAGTTATGGGAATGTTGTCTGTGCTATTGATAAGGAGTTCTCTAGGTATCTGAAAGATAATGTTCTCGATGGCAGGGCGTAATTCGCTTTTTGTACTGTACACTTGTATCATTTATCTCGAACAAATATATCGAGCAAATTCTTCCTCTAGGCGGCTGGACGAAGACCTGCAAGTGATCTGTCAACAGATTAGATCAAGATTAAATGTCAGCGGAACCTAGTATATTATACGACGGACGCCCTATGTCTCCTATACATGGTTCACCGTTTCCTATCACCTTCGGTATCTATTTCTGAGACGACATGAAATTTGACGAGCATGACGCTACTCATTCCGTCCGCGTTAACGCGTGCCCCCCGAGCGGAGTACTAGTCATTAAATTTGAATTCCATCCTGATTCGACGGAGAAAGAAGATGTCGTCGTCTCGGTAGGCTTTGCTCCTTTTGCGACTTTGAGAGTTTCAGGTTCATTCATAATATCATTCTAGGAAGAAAAATCTACTGCCTCGGCTGGGCAAGTTCAAGACGACTCGGAGACTGAATTGGCCACGGAACCTTTGGTTCAAGACGAGACTGATTTGGATGAGCGAGTCGAGCCTGAGCAAGAGGACGAACCCAGTATAGCACCGTGTGGCAAGGTCGGGTGCACTGTCTGCCCCAAATCAACCGAGTTCTTTGATAACCTGTACAAATGTAAGCGGCAATCACAATGTATATGAGCCTGGATGTTAATACCTAGGCTATAGTCAGCGCCATCTACATCTGGGACAATATAGCGGTGTATAACAAGGCCCAGCTAGCACGCATGGAGATATTTAACTGTACGTGTTTATTCACAACTTATCCATGTAACTTTTTTTTTCACCCCTATTAGATGATGAACTGAAGGCAGCACGGTACTCAGATAAGGGCAAGTCAATCAACAGCTATCCACGGAGGGTGTACGACGAAATTAGCCAAACATTACATGCCTTTATGGATTTGGTATTGGAAACGAGGAACTTGGAAGGCGAGCTTGGTGAGAACATGCATTTTTGGAATCTTAGCATTCCACAGAACGTCCCGGATTATTTGGAGTTCCTGCATTATTATCGTTATCGGAATATCGTCTGCGCGCTCGATGGGGAGTTCTCTAGGTACCTGAAGGATAATGTTCCCGGGGTCAGAGAGTAATATGTTGTTGTACATGCTATATATCACTTAACTTTAAGAATATCATCCCGCGTTCATACATATTACATTGGGGTTTTGATACAAGGCTGTTGTGTGGGTGGTGACGGCTGCTCAAACACAAAGCAACAGAAAAGTATGTGTCGGATAGAGATTCTCCTGCTGGAGAGTGGTCCAGGGGAAAGTATGTAGGATCGAGTAAGGACCTGCTGTAACATATCAAAGCGAATGATTTCCGATATCATGACATTGATATAAAAGCTGTGATGACTTGAACTTTTCCGCATCGTCACGAAACCTGGATCAATTTGACTCGACTTGAAAGCAGAGAGCAGTGGCCCAAAGGCTCATCATGTGTTGATTGAACGATTTCCCAGATTTTAGACCCAAGTTAATCTTGCCTTGGACTCTAGCGCTTCGAGAAAACAGGAAAGACCTCTTCAATCGAATTGGCTTTGAAGCAAGGATTTCTTTCGACAAAAGGCGCTTATGGGTCCTGCCAATGGTTAATGCGAACACAGGGATACCGAGGCGCGTATCAGGACAAGTATTGGAGGTCCCCGGACAGACGGTACACGGCATGCACGGGGTACTTGATCTCTAGTGTACAATGCGGACATCCATTGCTTGCTTGCTGATCTGTTGAAAACAAGCAAAGTGATGCTGTGAGGCGTATTGCAAAATGCACGGTGTGACCCGGTCATCAATCGCCTCATGTATAGAACGTGATCTGTGCGTGGGGGAGGATTTTGCTTTGAATCCACTGCGACTGCTGTTGAGGCGGTCTTTTCAATGCTCGGAATTCGGGCCGTATGTACTGGATGCAGCATGGGATTGGCGGGTGGGCGTGCACATTACGCCATGGGCGACAATGCGGACTTTTGGGTGGTTTGGAATAGTTTAGGTTATAGACGTCAGCACGAGGCTAGGGTCGCTCGAGCGCCAGCCGAGCCTACGCCCAGCCAGAGATCGACGGTGACTACTTAGGTGAAGATGACGAGCATACGGATTCAACGTGGGATGAAGCTGGAGTCTGGGTGAAAAATTGTCGCAGAGGCCTGAGGGACTGTGGGGTGTGGCGTGCAGCTGAAATTGATCATAAAAGATTGTAATGAAATGAGGACATGATAAGAGGAAGATTTGTGATCGGAAGCGTGACAAGCTTTGCTCCTGCAGCCATGGACCGCCCGCTCGGCCCTCGCCAGCCCCCCGACAAACGGCATGCTGCATACGAGGACATCTTTGGCCGCCCAGGCGCATCCCACCACCAGCAGCCCGTCTATGTCCAGCCGTCCTACCGTCCCCCAGACAACTACTACAGACAGCGGCAACAGTACCAGCCCCCCGCCCAACACTACCCCTACCCCCACCACAGCCCCCCAGCTTATCCCTACCAGCCCCAGAACCCGCCCCAGAACCCTGCCATCGCCCGTGCAAGATCGGTCCTCAGCATCGACTCCCACAATTCGCGTAACGGTCACACCGCCCCCTACTACTCCAATGGCCCCACGAGAACCACCTATCAGCCCTCCCCCGGCCCGTCCACCAGACCGCTGTCCTCCCTCAGCGGCAGAGCAGCAGACCCCCCAAGACTCGGCGTCAGTCTCGATCACAACGACGGCCGATTAGGCCTCGACTACAACGGTGGCTCCCCGAGCGATCAGGGCACAGACGAAGACAGCGAGCTGCCGTGGGCGCGCAACGACTATGTCGGTACGTCGTCTCCAGCCTTGTCACCTGAACTAATCCGAACATACTCCACAGTCGTTGATTCTCCATCAAGCGATTCCGTATGTGTCGCTCCACCAATCTCACCGTCATCTCCTGACCTTTTCACAGGTCTACCCAGCATATGAGACAACGTCCGTCCGCTCCTCCATCGCCAGCGCCTCTCCCCAGCCGTCCCTCGGAGACCAGTCAGTCACCTTAGTCGGACACCCGTCTACCTCCTCCCGACGATCACTAGAGTCTCTTGGGTCAATGCCGAGACCCACGGGTGCCCGTCGTGATCGCGCGCCTCAGGACAGGTCCATGTCCATGTCCTCGGCCACCGTCTCAGCCAACAGGACCGTGACCGAGCAACGACGCCTCTCCCGCCCACCCGTCCAACAAGAAGGCCGAAGTTCCCCCGCATCCGTGCGTCCCGTCCGAAAAACCCCCATCGTATACCCCGCACTGCTGTCCCGCGTCGCAGAGGCCTTCCGCGACCGCATCGCTCTCACCGACAAGGTCAAGGACGGGCTCACCTACAAAGACGCTTTTGACGGGCGTGAAGCCGTCGATAAAATCGCTTATATTATCAAGACCACAGACCGGAATCTTGCTCTGCTTCTAGGACGCGCGCTGGACGCGCAAAAGTTCTTTCATGATGTGACGTATGACCACAGATTACGAGACAGCGCGAGCGAGTTGTATCAGTTTCGCACAAAGTTGCCGAGCCCGTTCGTCAGCGGGGAGCTTGCCAATGTGAATGGGAAAGAAGGGGGTGTGGATTTGAGCGATTTTCCTTCGCAGGCTGGGGCAGAGTCATCTGCAGAGGTAATGCTGTTTTCATTTTTGAATCGACTTTTTGCTGATTCCGTACAGGAAAAAAGTGATGGGTTGCCCCTTGTACCAAGTCGACCTAGAAAGGGCTCTGTTGGTGCAGATGACGTTCCACTGCCTTCTGGTGTTTTCACTTTGCTCACGGATTGTTATTCTCCAACGTGTTCGCGAGATCAATTGTGTTACAGCATTGCATGCCCAAGACGGCTGGAGCAGCAGTCGAGATTGAACATGAAGCCTCAGCCAGGGTTGTCCAAACAAATCAGCCGAGAGAGTTTGGGAGACGTTGCTGCAAGTTTTCTTCGTGGCTTCGTTCTTCCAGATATTAATCTCTCTCCGTCCAGGAACCCGGAACGCTTTGGATCCACTCAGTACCTCAGGAAATCGTCAACAGCGTCTCTGATGCTGAAAAGAAGCGGCAAGAGGCTATCAACGAAGTCATCTACACCGAGCGTGATTTCGTACGGGACATGGAGTACCTTCGTGATGTGCGCGTCTTTACTACTAGGTAATCCCAAAATTCTCGTGGCACTCACCCGTTTTTCTGTCTCCACAGACATGGATAGGGCGCCTCAAAGACTCGGATGTCATTCCCGCTGATTGCAGAACGGACTTCCTCACGCAGGTCTTTTGGAATTTACATGACATCATTGCTGTCAACACGCGGCTGCGTGACGCGTTGAATAAACGACAAAAGTCCTATGCGGTTGTCGAGCGTATCGGCGACGTTCTTTTGGATGTTGTACCGCATTTTGGGCCGTTTGTGCAGTATGGTTCTCATCAGTTGTATGGAAAGTATGAGTTTGAGAAGGAGAAGACTGCGAATCCTGCTTTTGCTCACTTTGTCGAGGTGTGTTGCCCCAAGTCCTTTCTTTTGAAGTGATAGATTGATTTGATCCCGCATAGACGACGGAACGACTTCCTGAGTCTCGTAAACTTGAATTGAATGCCTATCTCACGAAACCTACGACTCGATTGGCGAGGTACCCGCTGTTGCTCGAAGCTGTGCTCAAGCATACTCCGGATGATAGTCCGGATAAGATTGCACTTCCGAAAGTGATAACCATTATTCGTGATTTCCTGCGCAGAGTCAACGAGGAGAGTGGCAAGACGGAGAATCGATTCAATCTTATGCAGCTTGAGCAGCAGCTCTTCTTCAGACCTGGAGAGCAAGTGGTGAGTGGAATTCTTTGATTTTTGGTGGATACGCTCGTTGATGGGCCTTTTAGGACTTGCGTCTCAAAGAGGAAGGCCGACAGTTGATTGGGAAGGATTCGTTCAACAAGCGTGATGGGGACATTCAAGTCTACATGTTTGACCACGCTATTCTCTTTACCAAGCCTATGAAAACAAAGCAGCACGAACAGTTCAAGGTCTATCGACGCGTGAGCATCTTTCGTTCTTCTTTTTTCCTGCATGCACATATACTCTCCCAGCCTATACCACTGGAACTTCTCCTCATCGCCGCTCCAGAAGACGCAGCACAAACCGTGAACAAGAGAAAACACGCTCTTGTTAGGAAACAATCTCTGAATCGCGTATCAGCAACCGGTGTTCCGCCCATCGTCGTCAAGGCCGAAGCAAAAGGACAGAACTGGATCAACTTTATGCATCTCGGACGCAAGTTTTACAATCTCGTCTTGTGGGCACCTACGCCGGTGCTGCACAAGAAGTGGCTGGACTTGATCGTTAAGCAGCAGACGCTGTTGCGTGAGCGCAGTATGATTTTTGATACTGCTGTTTTGAATGAGGGGTTTTTTCATGGGCCGAATAGAGTCAATTGTGCGGCGCCGTTCAGTATGTGGTGCAAAATACTTTGCGAATCTTGACTGATGGACGGACAGATGGTGGGCGGAAAATTGTGTACGGGACAAACGACGGTGTTTATATTACTGACCTTCGCGATGCCGGGCGAGAACCTACCAGGGTCCTAGCGTTATTGGACGTTTCGCAAGTTGACGTTTTGGAGGATTATCAGCTCCTGATTGTTTTGTCTGGTAAACCTCTGAAAACCTATAGGCTATTTCTGCTTCTAATCTACGTTTGCTGCAGAACGACAAGTGATTACGTTCCCTCTTGACGCTTTGGATCCAAACGACCCACTCGCTGGGCTGAAACGTGCAAAACGCATCTCCTCGCACACTTCGTTTTTCAAGGCGGGGTTCTGTCTTGGCAGAGTTCTCGTTTGCATTGTCAAGTCTAGCCAGCTTTCTAGCACGTTCAAGACATTGGAGCCTATTGACCAGAATATTCGGGGACGCGCGAAACCTACTTTTCGTAAATTGTTGCAGGGTGGTAATGATACGCTCAAGCTGTTCAGAGTACGTTGGGACTTTTTGCAAACACCCATTACTGACTGGCTATTGATGGCAGGAGTTCTATATTCCTGTAGAGTCGACGTCAATTCATTATCTCAAGACCAAGATGTGCGTTGGTTGCTCCAGAGGCTTTGAGATCGTCGATCTCGAGAGCTTGGATACTCAAGGCTTGCTGGATCCCAATGATGAGAACCTCGAGTTTGTTCGGAAGCGGGAGAATTTACGGCCCATGGCAATCTACCGAATTCACAACGAGTTTTTGTTGTGCTATGATGGTTCGTTATCCCCCATATGATCAGTGGCATTTTTAAAAGTTGATGACGTCTTGTAGAGTTTGCCTTCTACGTCAACAAGAACGGCCGTCAATCACGGAAAGACTTTATGGTTCACTGGGAGGGTAATCCCACCGGTTTTGGTGAGTCCATGTGCTTCTTTCTATTCTTGATCTAGACCATTGATAAATCGTTCAAAGCGCTTCATGAACCATATGTATTGGCATTTGAACCCTCGTTCGTTGAGGTCCGACACATCGAGACTGGCCAGCTATCTCAAGTCATCCAGGGCGCGAATCTGCGCTTGCTCTTCGCAGATACACCTCCTTCCGTCACGAATACTGTCAGCCCCGTACAGCCCTATCCCCACATGGGAGGAGGATACGATTACAACAACCCCTATGCTTCACCTCCTCTTCCTGCCTATGGCGGTTACGGCGCCCCTCCTTACGGACAATACCAGCACCCTAACCAATATCCGCCACCACGTAACCCCCAGGGGATAGGACGGGATGAAATTCTGATTGTATCTGATGATCGTGTGCTTGCTTTGCGCCCCACATCGGGATCGCAACGACCGCTGTCGGACTCGTCATCGATGATGTCCGTACCACGATGACGACGGCCTTTGTAATGTAACTATTAGTCTTACTGTACTGCTGAGTAGTTCTCGTAGCATCGCTCTTTTTTTTTTTTTCTTCGACTTGCTGTGCGCCATATCTCTCTCTCTCCCACGTCGTTTATATTTACCCCCGCATCTGTATTTTGTTCATATTAATGATGGATCACGAGTGTTCTGTTTCCCGCGGTGGGAGGAGGCGAGAAGCGGTCGGGAAATTGGAGTTTGGGAGCTGTTGTGATATCGATGAGGTTATTCATAGCAGCTCGATGCGGCCGTTACTCCAGGACGTTCGAATTCAAAGAGAATCGTCTGATTCACCGCCATGGGCGCCCTTCTCGCACCCGAGTTTTCACCCAACGTAAGCTTCTCCCATTTTTCATCCTAAAGGGAAGAGGGCTGAGTAAAAGGGAAAACAGGTGGCGCATATTCGCTATCTTTGATCTTTCCTAGACGACACCAGAAAAATGCTGTTTGCTACATACGATTTCGTTGGGACCACTACAGGGATCTGCAACAGCAGCCTGAAGATGTTTTATTGCAGAAGGTGCTCGAGTAACAAGATAGATTGGGGTTGAGGAGATGAATCAGAGTAGCTAAAACGCTATCCTTGGGAAGAGTATGGCCTTTCATAAGCAGTACCCGGGAAAGACTCGGAGGTACCCTCCCGAGCCATGGTGGCCTCGCATTAAGACGAAATGAGGACCCAAATCACAACTCGTGTGCTGCGTTTCAACTTTGTGGACAGGCTACGATCTTTATTAGTACACCGCGAAGTCAGAGGTACCAGCCAGGAGCGGTCCAGGAGGTATCTCGGGCGTCGGAGCTTGCGTATCATACATATACGGGTGAGGCAAACGGAACAAGAGTCTGCCAAAGTTATCCACGAAAAACGCTGCGAAGGATGGTACTTACTTATAATTACTTTTGATGACCGATAGCTAGATAAAAGAATTGTGCTCAGGCATCCTACGCAGCCTGCGCTCTCTATTTGCTATCTATAATCCCGGATCCGCAGAAGCCAAGAGATTGATGTGCCTTCCCAGCGCATCAATTATCAATATGGCCGGTCCATACGGTACTTTTACACAGTTTTTCCGCGTGAATGACAATGGTTTTTCGCAGATTCATGGTGGGTTGACACTACTATACATACATAGATGCTGGTGGTCACCGGTCACCGGTCATCATTAGTAGGAGAACCTGTGCAAACCATAGCCAGTGCTTGTCTGCTTAGCCATCAAACCATGCAACTTGATCCATAACAATGGTTGCGTTCCACGTGAGCAAAAATAGTAATACTTGTGCTCGGCAATGTATGTATGTGGTGATTTGTTTTTCTTATTCCCCCCGTTCCTCAAGACTATCCGCGCCGCCATAAGCGCAACTGCCGTT
>JAGGAR010000108.1:0-24429 GCA_017657315.1 Termitomyces sp. K1Ag | reverse complement strand
CCAAGATTGCTAGCCTGCCTACCGAAAGCACCGTCTGCACGTATTCCATCGGCTCTGACCTCGCTCATAATGATAAGCTCTTTGTGAGAACGAGCGTAGGCATCAGCCAGCCAGTCGGTGTCGCCAGTAAGCAGTGCGAAATCCATCCCAATTCTTGCGACGTCGAGAGCATTAGCTCCGGTCAAACCATCAGGATTGTAGTGATAAGATCGGGTAGCCATTCGTTTGACAGCCTCGATTTGCGACGAGGTCAACGTATTTCCTAGAAGAAGTGAGGCGGACGTTGCAAATTTCGGTATGAGGATGACCTGAAAGCCAACTGATCAGAAATGTGGTTAATGAGGAAGCGGAAAGGAACGAACATTGGAGAACCAGTTGGTATTCCTAGTGGAGAGTCATTTACCGTCAAGCCCCTTTGAGAAGATTAAGGACATACCATAGAAGATTGTCGGGGTTTTCGCAGGTACAACTCGAGCCCTCTTTCCCACCCGAATCAAGACATGCCGGGTCGGTGAAGTCGCGGTTATACCAGTAGTCCATCGCATCGGATGTTCTCGACCTGAGATTTTCGTCTCCAGTGTATTTCTCGGAACTATTCAGCCCCCCATGCCAAGCAGCAGCCATGAGTACTGCTTTCAATATTAGGAGTCACGAACGCAGAGTAAACTGATCGATCACTTACCAATACGACGCCAGTGTTCTTGAGCAGGCCAATTCGCGCGACGCGCCTCACACCCAGTCGTGTAATCAACCTCAGAATCGGGCCATCTCCCGTTATCGCCGAGAGTTGAAAGCCTAGAAGAGTTTCGACAAAGATTCCAAGTCAAGAGAGGTTGGTACTCACCAGCCTGAGATATTACGTTTAGGGTCGACAGCGACACCACTGATAATGTTTCGAACGCGGCGTTCGTAGATAGTAGTCAATGACTCTGATCTGGCCTTCATCTTCTGTGAATAGCTCGGAGGGAATACGACAGTGCGGAGACCGGATCGTGCTGGGACGGGATGCCCAAAACGTAAGACAAGGTTGTGCGGATGATCATTTCCAAAACCGTGTTCGTATGTGTCTGACAAAGGCACGGTGACGCAGAGTAAAAAGAGTAAAAGAGTGTGAGAGTAGCAAAGGAGTGTGGAAGGAAGGCTTTTCATCGCGTTCTCGGACAACCGAGTGGGGGCTCTGGCTGAAGGAAGCAAGGAGGCTAACGTTCATGCCGTAGAGTTTTAAAAAGACTGGAGGCTGACTCAGTGTGCCTTTTTTTGGATCGACGATTCAGAATCCAAGGTTGGACTACGGAACATGCCCATAATGGCTGTTCAGACTGCTGGGCCTGATGAAAGTCTCCAGTGGCAGTATGTAGTCAATTCGGCAGAATGGGCGAACAAGGCTTCATTTACGGCTGGGTTTAACCTTTGAAATCATTCGGTAAGTATCGAAAAATTCCATGACATTCGGAGACGATGAAGAACTAGTCTCGTAAACCCCTTTTTGTGTCTGGTTTTTCCTCGTCGGCATGCCAAGAGATATGCTGATGTACAATCGGTCGAGAGGTGATGGTGGTACTGAAGCTGGACACCATTTGTGCATGTTTAGTTGCCAAAAACTGGACTCGCGACACCATGCATGCTTGGTTCGTGCTAGAAATCTCTCGTTTCCTACACCATTCTCATGTTTCAAAATGAAGTGTTCGTCAATTACTTGGCTATATAGCCAGGCCGAGGCATGCTGACGTGTGCCCCCTGAAAGTTACTGGAGGAACACGTTTCTCATCCTTAATCCCCAATTTCCGCGACTGTAACACCATTACTCACTCAAATGGATTTTAATCGATCTCGTCGCACGAGGCAGCTTGACGCTCCTGCTTCTCATTCTTCGAAGTTCGAAGCTCACGAGGTATTCTATTGATGCCACGCATGCGAACCAAGGGTATAATGCGGTTCTCTTGCGAAAAAGTACCACAAGGACGAGGACTAGGGTCCAAGAACAGAAGTCCACCTTCCTTCTAAAGAACTGCTCCTTCGGACCATGTGATCAAAGTTTTTGCGCTTCTTGCTAGCTCAAACTTGAAGGGCTACATGCACGGAGCCGCTTGATTTCTTAGGACGACGAAAATTGCATTGGGATTGACCACAGATCTTTCTATCCCAGCAACTCCAGCCCTTATAACGTTATTGGTCATCGTTATTGAAGTGGTCGAACGATAAGGGGAACGGGTGGCGCATCTCCGGTACTCCAACTCTGTTATTTTGGAGCATTCCTACCAAGAGCCGTTTCAGGTTTCAGTAATGTTCACTATAAATGTTCTGGTGGCGAAAGGTACATAAGGTTAGTATGTAGCACTCTGAAGCGTTTCGCAATTGGCTTTTTTCTCTCCACGCCTTCTGGCCCAAGCTACTCAGGCGTGGTGTCATTGTACTGCTCATTTCTCTCCCAAGTAGCTTCTTCCGTGCAGACTAGGCGAGTCTCAAATCGGGACTACAGGCGCTACGAGTTTAACTTCGGATCTTGTGTAAGGATGCTTCTCACTCGGACTATCATTCGCCGGGTCGCATGAGCATGTTATTTGTGTCTCTGTTCCATATGGCTTGGTCACACGACTTGAAAGACATTCTGAACTTGGTATTCAATTGACGTCACTTTTTAAAAGCTCAATCCGCAACAGGGAGCACACGACCACCACACGGACGGACGGAAGTATTGTTCATTTGCTAGGATGTAATTGAATTCTTTGCTACTGATGTTGTTGTCTAGAAAGTCTACATACAGCGATGTCCAGATAGATGCATAATGATACAGAGGGAGAACGAAGGTTAGATGACAGAAACTTCACGAGCCTCGGCCCACTCTCCGAACAAAAGGCTGATACTCTCGCCGTTGTGAGTCCTGCGTATGCTTTCTGCGATGGCGGGGCTGATGTCTATCGTGACCAGCTTGTTGCAGTTGTTGGCATGAACCTTTTGTGGGATCGTGTTGGTGACCTTGCGGAGGATGTAAGAGGGTGGGGGCTTGTGACTGGAAGAGATGCACATACCACGAGCTCGTTGATTTGCAAGGTCTCGAGCAAAGACATATTTGTCTCGGAGAAAAGGCCTGAGAGGTGGTGAGGGACGAAGAGGACAAGCGAAGGGAGATGCTACCATGAGAGATCAATGCGTGCACGGATTTTGCGCCCTTTTCATTCAGTGTTCGAGCTGCGAGGGTGAGGGTGGTGCCCGTATCGATCATGTCGTCAACGAGGATCGCAACCTAGACGGACGCGAGTCAATAACACACCAAGACGACCGCAATGAAACCGACCTTGTCCTTGACATCGCCAACGAGCAGGTCCATTCTTTCCGACTGAGACTTGCCATCGCGCGCACGATGGATGAGCGCAAACTCCACATTGAGTTTGTCAGCAATAGCCGTTACCCTTAAGCCAGGATCAGAAACCACCGAAACGGAAGCACGTGAAAAGAGCTCACCGCTTGGCACCACCGGCATCCGGGCTGACGATGATACACTCACGCCAATTGGGAATGTTGCGCTTGATATACGAAATCATGAGCGGCTCAGAGAACAGGTTGTCGACGGGAATGTCAAAGAACCCTTGGATCTGACTTGCGTGCAGGTCCATGGTGATAACGTGGTCGCACCCTGCAACAGTGAGCATATTCGCAACGAGCTTTGCAGTAATCGGTGCGCGGGACTTGTCCTTCTTGTCCATGCGTGCGTAGGGGAAGCACGGTATGACGGCCGTAATTCTGCGCGCCGACGCAGTCTTGCATGCCGAAATGAGAATAAGTAGCTCCATAAGATTGTCGTTGACGTCGCCGCATCCGGACTGGATGATGAATACGTCCTCGTCCCGCACTGACTCGGAGATCTTTACGTTGATCTCGCCGTTGGAGAAATTTTTGACGGTGACGGGAACGAGGGGGACGTTGAGCCTGAATGTGTGAAGAATCACTTGTCCGTGGACTATTCATTTAGCTGCAGCTCATGGAGAGGCAGCTCACCGCTCGGCCACGGCTTGGGCGAGCTCGGGGTGGCTATTCCCTGTGGAGAGGAATGTTTAGGAGTGCTGAGCGGCAGACGGCGACAACACTAACCCGTAAGAATCCGGATAGAGTTGTTGTGGTACATGGTTTCGGGTCGTTTGCTAGACTAGTGCATGAACAAATGAAAGAAGCAAGGGAAAAGCTGGTGGGAGGTGGTGGTTGAGAAAAATTATCAGAATTGTTTGGCCTAAATATTTTCACAGCCACCGTAAGTCTGATATCAGCCTATTGGCTCATCGCACGAACGTTGTACTTTTGAGCGCTTTACGTCTACTTACATACATGGGAAGAGTCAGGTATGGCATCAAGGAGGTACTCTAATTGATATGTTCTCCACCACGTACTCTGAATCGGCATAACCCAAGATCTGTGGAAGGTACGAACTGATACAAAAAGCTTTAAGTGGCAGATCACAAGACACTGACATAAACCGACCTGTTGAGTCCTTTCACCCGTGATAACTGTGCCGAATTGTAGTTGGCCAGACCTCGTCCAACCTCGATCACATCGTCCATAGTCAGGACTTGCTCCTCCTCAGGCGTCGATGTTTTTGACACCTCAGTAAGCCCAGCAGAACTCGATGACCGCGACAATGTAGGGGTCGTTGGGCGTGTGCCCTCTAATCCCTTGATGTAAGCCGCTTCCCTATCGGCCGTCTCAGAAGCGGTTCCGTCGGGGTGGCGTCGAATCACGATCCGAACGGCCTGGCCGGAAGCAAAGGCACCAATGATTCCGGTGACGCCGGCAGCAAGTAGGCGTCCTCCTGATTCACGCCGTGAAAGGACGTGGTGGGCGCCAGTGTCGATGATGACACTTCCTGACGGGAAAAGGGTATGTGTGGTCCAGGATTTGAGGTCGCGCATGGGGGTAGGAGAGGCGGTGAAAACGGTGTGTGGAGGGCGTATCAGAGGAGTGGGCGATGAGCTGCGACTGGGGTGTGCACTGTCCGGCTGAGAGCTCGGCTTCGAGTGAGATGCATCTTGTGGTGTTTTTGGCGAGCCGCGGTCGTAGTACTGAATGATGTTGGGAATATTTTCGGGTCTCTTGCTCGACAGGATGACGGTGGAGACTCCTGCCGCAGTTGCGATCTCGGCTGCGATGATCTTCGTCTCCATCCCACCTGTGCCGAGGCTCGATCCGAGTGTCGTGGTACTGACTGGACAACACATGAAACCTCGGTGGGGAACTGATCAGAATATCACCTACCTTGTGACCGTATGGCTGATATTGAGTCTACGACTTCAATCAATCTCGCGTCGGGATCTTTGCGAGGATTCGAACTGTATAGACCATCGACGTCCGTGAGAAGGAACAGATAATCGGCATGAATCATCGACGATGTGATTGCAGATAGAGTGTCGTTGTCGCCGAATTTTATTTCCTGAACGCGTGGATCAGCTCTGGGACTCGGAAGACTGAGGATCTACTCACGCTAACTGACACGGTGTCGTTTTCGTTCACGATGGGAACGACGCCCATGGAGAGGAGCTCCTTGAATGTGTTGACCGCGTTCAAGTACCGTGTTCGCTACCGTCGCGTATGTTAGAGTTTTCAGAAGAGCACGACCTCGACACACATCCGAGATATCACCACGCGTCAACAGCACTTGCGCGATCGGCTGCCCCAACTGACCAAAGAGGTTGTCCCATAGAGCGATTAGTCGCCCCTGACCGATGGCAGCCAAAGCCTGGAATGAATCAGGAATCAGTTAGGGTGATGATCAGTGAGACAAGCTTGAAGCGTACTTGCTTCCCGGAAAGGTTTTTGGGTCTCGAAGGGAGTTCCATGCGTTTGAGACCAACTGCGATAGCACCGGAACTGACGAGTACAACTTTGTGTCCTTGGGATCGAAGGTTAACAACGGTTTCAACGACGGATGAGAGTGTCGACAGTAGAGGTTGATGTGTGGTCTCATGAACGATAGAGGATGAGCCTAGGTGGCTATGAGTACATTAAGCTCAAAAGAGATTTTCTGAGAGCGCACCAAGCTTAATGACAATGGTGCATGGGTGTCCATGCCGACGTGAAGACATCGCGTGAAGGTAGCGTGATCGTCAGTATCGTGGCAAAGGCTTAGGTACTAGTAGAACACATGACGAGTGACTCGGACTGATATCGGACTCGGAGTCGGATGTCCGGTCGTGTGTCGGAATCCGGAAAGACATCGGATTTCGGAAAAATAATCTATACAGCAAAAGGATGGATGCCACGTACCCGGATTGAACGAGTGACCTTTGCATAGAAGGCTTACGTAATTTTTGCTTACGTAAGGGGTTAGGGCGTGAAGGTAGCGTGATCGTCAGTATCGTGGCAAAGGGAGAACGACTCGATATCGGACTCGGATGTCCGATCGTGCTGTCGGAATGTGGAGGGTCATTGAATTCAGCAAATGTGCCGCGTTGGCGCAATGGTAGCGCATCACACTTGTAGCTGCTTGCTATGTGAAGGTTACTCGTTCGAACCGGGTACGCGGCAGCAATGTTTTTTTGCGTGTCGATTTCAATCTTTTTTATGGATCAAAACGGCTCGTGACTTTTCTACGATGAACTTTACACATTACAGGAGTTTACGCGTCATTAACATATTCCTCCAGGATAGCATACCAATCAATCTCTAATTCATCTACAGGAGCAGGGGCGTTATCGATAACGAAGGAACAGGCGTACATTGCGACATCGTATGAAGCCAAGTTGAAAAGGATGAAATACAGTGCAGCGAGACCGGACTCGAATGTCCTAAGCGGGAATGTGCACTCTTTGTTGGCTGGTCGGTCGTTCTCGTTGCCGTGATAGATTGGGACAGGGTCACAAAGGCGCTTAATGATGGCGTTGAAGTGTGGTGTGCGCGTTTTGGGACGTTGTCGTTGAAGATTGGTGGTGTCCCACATAGGATCAAGGAGCACACTAGGGCCGTACTTGGAGAGGGTAAACAAAAAAAAAAAAAAAAGGTCGGTAACCGTTGGGTTGACTCACGGTCAAGAAGAGCTTGAGAATGGTTTTGCGAGCGTGAATGATTCGTGCGTGATCTCTTCTGAAGACTTCAAGCTTCTTGTCGTATTGCTTTTTGAGCCGATTATACTGAGTTGGGTTATTGTGGGCCTTTTGAAGTGCCTGATAGAGATTGGGATCGGAGAGCTGAAAAGCGCCGGCAATGTACTCGGATTTGGTGGTCTTGCCGTGGTCCTGTGAATCGAGTTCTATCCAAGAAAGAGCAAATTTCAAGATTTGAACAGTCCTGAGAACGTATGCTACAAAAGCGTTGCCAGAGTTGTGGAGCATGAGGGAAGAGAGTGCGCGCTGAGTGTACAAGAGTTGATCTGCTCCGGTGTTGTCGTTGTCGTTGGCAGTCGATGCCGTGCAGAATTGATCCCAGCTGTGAGGGCCTGGACGAAAGGGTTCAAGGACAGTGGCCTAGCCTGGGAGTTTGAGGGCGTACATGTATGCGTAAATGCACGTACCCAGATGTCTGGTTCACCCTCGTAGACCTGAAATAGGCGCTTGAAGCCATGATCCTCCTTTACCTCGGCTTTTCCAGTCAACTTGTCATTCTCAAGTAAGAGCAATTTGAAGTGGGATGGGTGTCGGACGTCGAGATTCTTGGTGTTGATTGAGTTTACGATGGTGTCAAATCGAGCGTCGGGACTATTAGGGTCTGTATGCGTTGCTGAGATGGAGTCGTTAATGTGAGTCATGACTTTGTTGAGCTTTTTGCGAGTATCTTTGAGAGCATCGACGCGGACTTTGAGGGAACGAGGGGTGGTAGAAGGGGAGATGACGGAAGCACCAGTGGTTGAAACCAAGTCTAAGAGTTCATCGACCTTTTCACCAAGGGACTCCATGGTGAGGTGCGGTCAACGTGCATGCGAGCATGTGACGATTTCAATCTTTTTTTGTGGATCAAAACAGTCACGAACAAAATACATTTCTGACAACTATTATGATACAGGGTTATCTGCACTCCATCGTACAGCAAATGGTCTCAGCAACAACGCCTCGCCGACTGTGAGACCACAGGCCTTGAGGTCATCGGTCGAAGCCTCGAGAATGATGTCAATAGTCATATCCTGGTCTGACAGTATCTTGTATAGATCACGAGCCGCAAACTTTTGATTCTTGAGGACAAAGGCATCGACACAGGCGCGAAGACGATCCTCGGGTTGGGTGGAGGGGTCTTGCTGATCATCGCCGTCGCCGTCGCCGCTGCCACCGTCATCGTCATCGCTGCTGCCACTATCATCGCCGCCGCCGCCGCCGCCGCCACTGTCACCGCTGCCACCGTCATCGTCTGCCTTGGCACGCTCTTTGATTCGGCGCTCCTGGGTTTTCTGAACATGTGGCCGACGGTGGTCGACCAGTGTTGTTAGAGGAAGCGGTTTCTTGAGATGCTTCTGTTCAAGTCGAGCATCGGTGATGGTGAGAAATTCAGGTTCGAGCTTGAAGCAGTCGTCAGTGTGATGGTTGATGCTGCAGTCCAGCTTGCAAGATCCGGGTACACAGTGCTGGCGGCCACACTGAACGAGATTATAACCGTGGATGGTGTGGAGATGAGTGATCATCTGCCCGGTATTCATTCTATGAAAAGCATGATTAGTTTGAGTGAAAATAAAAGAATTTGATGCCACTTTGAAAGCTTGGTGCATGCAGGAAAGCCACACTTGAACGTGCGCGTGTAGTTGACAGAGACATTCTTCTTCTGTGTAGACCAATGCGTGATGAGGTGTAACATCAGCTTTTTTGAAGTCAAAAAGAATCTATAAAAAGTGGTCAGAGACGGATGATATAACGAGAGGTGCACGCACGAGTAGCGAGCATCTGGTGCTCTCTTCTTTTTCTTGGGTTTCGCGTCAACAGGTAGAAAGGTACAGATCGGACAAAAGTAGCGATGTTGAGAGCAACGTGATCCCCCGATTCGAGAGGCAATAGATAAACAATTGACTCCTGTGCGCAAAATTGGTGCGGCAGCCTCCTCTGATGGCCCATCGATGCTGCAAATATATCAAAAGCTGTTTTGAAAAAGTAGCTGACTTGACGAACCCCTTACGAGCTTGCCAGACGGCTAGCGCTTCTTCGTTGACTTCTTCTACACGAGCAGTCGTACCCTCCTCGTCCTCGTCCTCCTACATGATGACATATTGTTGGCGCTTCCTTTTGATGACGACGGGATATTCATCATCGCTGTCGGCATCGCTGTCATGTTCGGTATTTTTCTCTAAAGGTTTCCGGACAAGGCCACAGTGATCAAGGAGAGTGGTGAGGCAGCGCTCACAATGAGCTTGCAGTGCATCCATGATGTCTTCATGAGATTCAGTGAGGTTCTCTGGGTTGGGGAGACGGACAAGCTCAGCGCATACACCGCAGCGCCACATGTTGGGGTGATGCTTGACCTCGCAAGACCAAACGTGTTGGCTGTAGTGGTCACGATGGTTCTTTTCCCGCGTCGTCTGAGATAAGGAGTCATCGGCAAGGCACCAAACACATTGTCCGTTGGCTATGACAGCATCAGCATCGAGAAACACGATGTACCGTAGGAGAACTGCGTAGCGAGGGTTCTCTGGTTCTGCATCAATGATGGCGAGGAACGGATGGGCTTTGTCGATGGAATCGAGCCTGCCAAGCAGCTCTTCGATGGCCGAACTCTGTGCAAGACGTTGATTGAGGGAGCTCTCGTTGTCCTTGTCGTCCTTGTCACCCTCGTTGTCCTTGTCATCCTCGTCACCCTGCTTGTTTGCCAACGACCCATCCACCATCTCTACATCGACAAGTGTTGTCTCTGAGGAAGAGGAAGGATTCCGATCACGATGCTGATCAGGGAGTGACTTGAAGAACCGCCTGTTACCCTGCACATGTGAGGTCAGAGGCTTGACAAGGAGTGAGAAACAAATGGCGCGAACCCGTGCCGCCAAGTCGCAGTAATGGGTAACAATGTTGAACCATGCCTCATAAGCGTCTTTGACCAGTTCGTGGCTCTTTTTCTATAAGGAAGGCAATCAGAGAAACAAAGTGAATGCCAAGTTTGAAAGCGTACTTCTTCAGGGACTTCTTCATATGAGCAGCCAAATTCCGCAAAGACAGCTGCATCGGCCATTGCAAAGTCGCATAATAACTCGTGCATGATCTCGTCACTGCGGAGCTGCTCCTCAGTAATGCTTGCAGTGAAGCCTGCTTCTGTACGTTTCCACGCGACAGAGGAATGGAACTCGGACGTTTCGAGCCTAGTCCCCTCGTTGAAACGCGCTCCTGAGACATCGACGGCTCGATCGGCAACCTGGTATGTTGTGCTCGCATGGTGACTCTTGGTACCGTGACCCATGAGATACTTAAGATGGACCTGGAAGGGAGTGAGCAAGAGGTCGGAAGAAGGCATTGTGCGACTTGCCGTTGGTATGCGGCCTCTCATGGTTGACGCAAAGCCGTACCTAAAAGACCGGAGAATAAATTCTGGAACCAAAAAGTATAAGAAGACGACAGACAAACAAAAAGTGATGAAACGACTTGCCTACCCAACCGAGTATCAACCGAATCTTTTCGAGCATGTAGCGCATGGCGCGCGATGTTGAAGGGGTCTTGGCGTCGGCGAGCCGCCAAACAGGGTCATCTCGCTTTTCGACTTTGATGGTGAGGACAATAGGGAACTGGAGGGTACTGGGGTCGGCCTTGTGGAGCTCGAGGATGTCTTCAACAAAGATGTCATGTTTGATGGCGAGGGCGAGGAGCATGAGCTGGGTGTCCTTGTGGATTCGTGACCGGCCAAGGCTCCGCATTGAAGCAGTGACGCTATGATTTGCAAGTGAGTTACAAGGTGAGTGCGGAGGGCAACAGAGTACTCAACGATTCGCCTTTGTCAAAGCGCTTGCCTTTCATGAAATGGAACACCCAGAAGGACTGGATATGAAGCCCCGCACCCTCGTCCCATCCGTCAATAATCCAGTCCGAGTGCTAGAGGTTGGGTGAGCGACGGCAGAGAGAGGAAGAAAGAGAGAAGAACGCACCCCCCACTTGAGGTATTCTCCAGAGTTTTTATAATGATCACCCTCGACGAGCGCACCTGGCCGCGAACCATGTTGGTAAAGGAATGAGCAGAAAGACATTATCTGCATGCGCTTGAAGTGGATGAGAATAAGAGAGGGCTGATGGTGGCGAGTACGTACAGAATACTGCGACATGGTTACGTTTGAACGCAAGCAAGCGATGAGAAATTCGTCGAGGTCAGTCTCTCGAACGGAGCGCTTTGCACGCTTTTCTGTAGAAAGGGAGTGGTGCTCGTAAGCCCAGACTTTGATTGCCTGGTGGATTCGATCAGCGACGAAAAAAAGCTAGAGATGGGGATAAATACGTGCAGTGAGCAGCTGTTGCTTTTGAAATGGAGTCGCAGGTTCCGCATGTGCACGGTTGCGCTAACCAGGGGCAATGAGATGGATGTCAAAAGAAAAACAACACAAAGACGTACGAGTGTGTGGATGGTCTGTACGAAATCGCGCGTTGAGCCGATTGTCCAACCTTTACGACCCTCGATGCCGAGACCAGAGGAGCCATGAACGGCGGTGAAATGGACGAAATGTTTAACCATTTCCAGGTCTGGGAAGGGTGCGCCTTGTTTGAGGGTGTCCAAGGCAGCTTGTTCGGATTTGAGGGCGAGCGTGAAGTACTCGAGCCAAAGGCGCCGCGTATAGTTGATCTTGCTCAATGTTGACGGTGCGAGGGGCCGGAGGGAGAGTGTTTTGAAGCGCTCGATTGCGACGGTGAGCTCGGAGGGGTTGGCGTATGCCTGGAGGAGTTGGCCGGTGAGGTCGCGCCTTGTGTTGCCTTTGCGAAGAGGAGGGAGCGCTGGAGGGGGCTCAGGGGGGGTGTCGCCGTCGATGTCGTCGTCGATGGCGGCGGCGGCGGCCCTATCAGCAGCGACCTGGGCGTCGCGGGCGGCGGTGCGAGCAGCTGCAGAGACGCCACCAGTGCGGAGCTTTGGGTCGACTTTGTACCGCTTTTTAGGCGGTGGAGGCGGAGGCGCCATGGGAGGCGGGAGGGGGGAGATGGGGGAAGAGGCGGGAAGGCGGGGGCCTTTTATAGAGCGCCGGGGGGCCAACGAGCGTTAATGAAAATTCAAAATTTGGGTTTTGACCAACGGACGGTCTCACACAATTTGTGGAGCGGGGGCGGGGATCGAGGACAAAATCGGTCGATGTGGGGCGGGGAAGCGGGGAATGTGAGCGAGGAGGCGGGGATTGGGTTTTTTGGTCGGAGAGCGGACCGGCGCGCGTCCAGAAACGCAGGCAGCGTCGACGACGGCGATGATGGCGACGCGCTAGAAAGACGACCCCTCCCTGCGGCGGCGGCGGCAGCGGCGACGACGACGACCGTGACGCCAAGACGACCCCTGCCCAGCACCCAATGGCGGCGCGCCAGCACACGGGATCCAGGACGACGAGCCAGAAGCGCGAGACGAGAAACGTGCCCCTGCGATGGCGATGACGACCCCTGCCCAGCACCTGGGATCGAGCACGACGACGAGCCAGAAGCGCAAAAGATCGACCCCTGCCCAGCACCTAGGATCCGACATTGTCAAGACGTGGTTGCTGGAGGCAGGGGACGACAACGACACGTGGCAGCGACGGCGGCAGCGAGCGGGTGAGGGCACGAGGGGGCATGTGGCGGGTGGCGGTACTGAACGTCGTTGGGCGGTCGGTCGACGGCTGCAGCGAGCAGAGCAGAGCTGGTGACGTGGTGATGGTGACGTGACATGGTGATGGTTGTGACAACGTGATGATGATAATAAGATACGGCGGCGGCAACGACGGCAACGACGATACATTGGCAGCGGCGAGGACGACAACGATGCGTGGCAAGAACGTTGGCGATGGTGGCAGTGAACGTTGGTGGCAGTGAACGTTGGGGACGATGGCAGCTGAAGTTGGTGACGGTGGCAGCAGGGCGAGCAGATGTTGGGGGACGATGGCTGCACTCAGAATCAGGGTGCCGTGACCTACGTGGCACGCTGATAAGGTTTGACAGTTGACCTGACAGCTGCCCGGCGTAGTGCAAACCCGTCGTGCGCCGTTAAGTGCAACGCGCTACCACTACGCCAACGCGGCCGTTAAATAGGTATAGGAAAGGCAGAGCAGGAGCTAGAGCGAAAGGGGAGGTTTGTAGCTCGGAAGATTGTGCGGCGCAAGTGGCTTAATTGGGAAGTGTGGCAAGCCACGTTTTTGTGACAGGATGTCTCAGATGGTGCCCAAAAAGGAAAAACACGCGCCGTAACCATCCATCCGAACAGGCGGCATCAAGATAGATTATCCATTACAGTCTTGCGCTCTACCAACTGAGCTAAGGTCGGTTAGATAACAATATGTTTTACGAGAAAACAATCATCCCAAGGGTATTCGTAATTGTCAATATGCAAAAGGCAAAGAAATATCCAGTGCGATTACCGAGTAGAGCTCAGATGGAAATTCTTCAAAAGGAAATCTTCATTCCAGCAAACATCCGACCTGCCTGGATCGAACAGGCGGCATCAAGATAGAAAGTAGCCATTACAGTCTTGCGCTCTACCAACTGAGCTAAGGTCGGTTACGTAGTACTTCTTTTTACGAAATCTCAAACCTTGCAAAAGGGGAAGATGCACAAGATCCATGGACGTCGACGACATTGACAAGGATATACATGCAAAAGGCTTAGCATAATAAACACTACCAGTAGCTCATGCGAGTCGAGGAGGCGCTCTCGCAGCTTCCTTCTCATTCTTGAGGAGACGCTCAATGTTGGCTCCGAGTTTGCGGCGTTCCTCGGGCGAGAATTGAGGTGCCTTTGACGAGTATCCCAAGTCTATATTGAATGAAACTTCAGCTATGTCCCGACTTCAATCCTCGACTCACTGAGGCTGGGATATTGCAGAGGAATCTCGTCGCTCCTTAGAGGCAAAGTTGAGAGATCGAGGGGCATGGATGGGCCAATCCAGGCATTACGGAATTCATGGTCACTGTTGGCGGATGTTAGAGCGTTGACTGAGCCGGGTCACAGTCACGACATACGTTCTCTTCGAGAGTGAATGGTCTATAAGCACCCCGCGGGAACGAATTTGATGTTCTTACCTGATCACGAGTCAAGGGATGTACCAAAATGCTAGAAAAATCAATTCACCTCGGTGTCTCGTTGATAGCAAAGAAAACATACCTGAGATCGCCACGATGCTGACAGAGGTACGAAAACACCGATGCAAACGTTTCAGAAGGAACCCAGATCTCGTATGAGCCTGTCATACGAAATTTCCATCAATCTTCGTTCACTCTCTCTGGAACCCACGCACCTATCGGATGCGGGCCTATGGGCTCAGTATTGACTCGAAAGAGTGGCACAGCGACAAAGGCGCCATCACGGCGTAATCGAAGGACGGCATCCCTGAGTTCGAGCGCGGCATGATGAGATGTGGCGTTCTTCTGGTGAAAGTATATATCTCGGACCACCACGGACGAAAAGATGCAGTGTTTGTATATTTTATCCTACAAACTGAAGGAAATTAAACAAACAACTAGAATAAGATCTCCAGCATGCGCAATGTGCGGGAGGATCACGAGGGGCCATCAAGGCCCGTTCGTCCAGCCTCCCTTCGGGCACAAGTACGTATAACGTGAACCAAAACCAAGAACATGCCTGCGACGTAAATACTGCGTGATTAGTCGGTACTGGTCATGACCCAAGACAAGCCTGGGTGTGGAAGAATAAGGTGCGACTAGGCAAAGGATAGTAGAGGAAAACCGGGAAATGCAATGCGGGTATGATACAGTGAGTGTGGTGTGTAAGATGTGGTGTTGAAAGAGTGTCGTCGTCGGCACGCCGATGACGGATGCGAGGTATGTTCAGTCAATGTCGAGTGTGATGGTTAGATGATTAGTGCGGGTCAGTGAGAATCCAGTCGTCGTTTAGAGTGTCTCTGTGATGGCAACAGAGAAGTCGGAGAAGTAGGCGTTCTGAGTTTTCGGTGAAGCATAGTCCGAGGTATGTCCTGCACGCAATCATCAAATCAGTGTCAGGTCCTTAGTTATACATTCAAGACTTACCTCCAAAGAATGTCTGCATCTGGATGCCACGAATCCTGCCTGCAGAGCTGTCCCTGAGGATCAGACCGCTGAGGTTGACGACGCTCTTGCCGTTGACGAACAGCTCAAGCTCGCCATTGGCCTTACCAACGTCGTTGAGGCGAACACGCTCAGTGACGGTAGTCCAAGCACCATCCGCGAACTTGAAGGAGCCACGACCAATGGATGCGCCATAGGTGGGGTTGCAGTCCGAGTTGGCCACGGCATTGCATTGAGCCTTATTGGCTGCGAAGCGCGCATCGGTGTAGGGTGGGAGGTAGGTGTAGAACTCGCCAGCAGCTTCAGCACGCCACATAAGACGAGCGGAGAAGCACTTGGTTGAGCGCCTTCCGCCGGAGCAGCTCACGGCTTCGTCTTCACTGTCGCCGCCATCTATAGAGTAAATGTGAGCTCATCCTAGATAGAGATAATCCGCGAATGAATACGTACAGAGACCAGGCAGTTTGCCACCCTTGTTGAAGGCGAAACCTTTCTCGAAGAAGACAGAGTAACCAAAGGTGGCCTCCTTGGCAGTGGTGAGGTCAACAGAGCCGGGGCCAGGGGCATAGAAGGAAATTCCGCCCTGGGGATCTTGACCGAGCCTGTACGATCCCTTGGGAAAGTGTGCTTGCATTGCCTTCTTACCATCGGGAGCAGCGACATAGCTGTGCGACAGGGCTTTGATTTCCTTTGAAGGATGGAAAGTAGAGTCGGACAGGGAAAGAGGATTGGAAGCAAGTGGCGAGGTGGACCATGACTTAGAGAAGCCAGACACGGGGAAGAGGGACGAGAGTTTTCCTTTGGTAACGAGCGCCTTGGTAGTCGTAGGTGGTGAGACGGCTGCCGAAGAAGTCTTGGTGGACTTGATCGTGCTGGTCGCATCGCTACCGTTGCTAACGGATACGCTCACACCGTCATTAGCAGTAGGTTGTGCTGTTGCGGAAGGAAGAGCGGATGCAGATACGGCTGAATGGGAACGGCAGGTACCACGACGACCATGACGTAAGGGAACTGCATTAGCGAAGAGGACAAAGGCCAGGAGGAGAAGGACAGTGCTGCGGGGGAACATAATGAAAACAGAGAACGTGCTGGAGGAATGATCGTCAAAAAGTCTGAAAAGAAAGGAAGAGGACGTAAAGGAAAAGACGACTGGAAGGGGTGAGGGGCTGGGGGGGAAGACGAGGGAAGAACGGACAGTTGGTTTTATATGTCCACAATAACCAAAGTTTTTCAATTCCACATTTGGCAATTACCTTCAAAATTGCAAAGGCGTTGATCTTTTATGTCATGCCAAGCAAAATGAAGACAAGGGACATTCACAAGCGGCGTTCTCAGGGGTATCCATGAACCTCCAGTGGGCGCAAATCTGCGCAAATGGGCACGCTTGGGTCACGCACACTGCAGCGATCAAAGGTCCGTGGGGCCACCCCAAGATTCTGCCTGCTCCATGTGGAACATTCGGACTTCAGACGCTTCTTCAATTGACATTATCAAAGAAGTCAGCAGCTCGGCAAGCCTGTACATGTCAGAGTGAATGTTTTGAGAGACGACAAGATCTAGAGATGGCTAGGCATCAATACCCAACAAAAGAAGAGATACGACAAGACTTCGTCTCAAATGTTGCTTATGGACAGCAGGATGTGCTGACGACGGCACCTTTTTCGACTGTCTGCGAGTCCGTTGCGCAGTCAGTAAGCCTTATTAGGATTTGCCGAAAGTGATCGCGAGGCGGACGAAAAAAATGTTCTGAATCTGCTGTTTGTCAAATAAAATCAAACAATGGAGCCGCATCAATAATTCGCCGCGGATCAAGTTTCCTCGGCGCCCCAAGCCCTGAAATTAATTCAAAACCCTCTATGATGCTATGTACGTCGAATGTATTGAAATAGAAAACGGAATCAAACGAGCTTGCAATCTTTGAAAATTTCAAGCGTTCTGGCACTCCGGGAATTCGTACCCAAAGGAAGCGCTCCAGATGCATGTGGAAGGTAAGTTTATCGTCCTCGTGATTGATCCCAGTGCCTCAGTCCCATAGACGGTCAGCCGGGTTATTATACCAAAAGAAAAGAACAGGTTAGAAACATTTTACTGTATCCATCTCTACTCGGCGTGAATTCCACTGCACGAAGATCACGGGACCGCTCTGTTTTGTACCTTGGAAATAAGCAGCCACATTGATAGAGGCAATTCACGATAGGTCCAGCAAGGAAAGCGTGGATCCTGGAGTTATCGAGCGTGGAAGGTGAGGAAGGTAGGGGAGTACAGCATTCGAAAATTAGAGCTATTACGCTTTCCCCTCGAACCTGAAGACCTCTTCCAAACTCTATGAAAAACCCATCAGATAAAGTGAATGATTGTTATCAGATTATTTTACCGTCCACCAAGGCACTTCCTTTCCACTTCCCTGAGCACCCTCCTCAAAACTCTCCTGCATCGCATCGGTAACTTTCCACCAGCGCTGCGTCTCGGGATCCTGCGCGACTTTCGCCATATCTCCCTCGTAATCGTCCCCAATGTACTTGAATGTCGCGATAAGAAGTTGCAAAGGAGGATAGTGATGGATCGAGTAATCAATGACATGCGCGCGCTCAAGCGCAGCAAGCACGCCAGGCCATACCGCAGCGTGAATCTCTTTGTACTCTGCAACCGCAGCCGGCTTGAGCTTGGAGAAAGACCTGTCAGAACGCGACATACTACTCCAGATCAACAGATGACAACTGACTTTGATTATTTGACAGACACGCTTGACCATGGTCTAGCAGAAAGGAAAGGCGTCGTAGGCTTTGTGGGCTGAATATGGCTCGGATGAGATATTGGAATTTCCTCCTTTTCTTGGTCGCCCAGTGATTGTCCAAGCACGAAATCAAAGGCACGGCGGGCCGCAAGGTCCGTTGGCGGCCCATGGCAGAAATCTCACTGCCCTTGGGAGAGAAACACTTCACCAATAATGATCTACAGTGATTGACGCGCCCAGATGATCACACATTGATATTCGGCAGGCGCAGCACCAGACGAGAGTCAAAAACGATCATACCAGCTGACTCTGAGCACTGAAAAATGACAAGCTACGGCACGAAGAAAAGACTACAGTCCCCGCAGCTCTATCAGAACGAGACTACGCTCCTAATAGAGTTTCGCGGATAAAATGAACGCATTGTGTCAGGGGCAAGCACGGCAAACAACAGCGGCATTCAAACTCCGACTGTGCATCCACAGGCTCGAAACGAAACACCGCAACCTCCAGTACATCTTCTGTCATCCCAGATACAAAGTACCCAATCTTCTACAATTAAGCATGGCTGAGGGCAGCAACTATGACTATCTTTTCAAGGTAAGCCGCTATGGTGCCGGATTTGGGCCGATAAGCTGACCATATGGCACCATATTCCAGGTCGTTCTTATTGGAGACTCTGGTGTCGGGAAATCGTGCGTTTTCTTCTGCTTTTTGTTGTAATAAGGGAGCTGACGTGGCAGTCTTGCAGGAACTGTGAGTTCTGCACTTCGTTGACGCTCGGCGGGAAGCCTGACTCGATGTTTAGTGCTCTCGCGTTTCACACGTAACGAATTTAACCTCGAGTCAAAATCGACAATTGGTGTCGAATTTGCCACAAGATCTATCAACGTCGATGGAAAGACTGTGAAAGCCCAGATTTGGGACACTGGTGAGTTTGCTGGTCTTGTCATGGCTGCGCCGCGGCTGAAGATATAACAACCCTTACAGCTGGCCAGGAGCGTTACCGTGCCATTACATCGGCGTCAGTATAACCATTACTTGCGTTAAGATCATTTGCTGAATTTCAGCCACTCCAGATATTATCGCGGCGCAGTGGGTGCACTCCTCGTATACGACATCGCAAAGCACGCAACATATGTCAACGTGACACGGTGGTTGAAGGAGCTCCGGGACCACGCAGATTCAAACATTGTGATCATGCTTGTCGGAAACAAGAGCGATTTGAAACACCTGCGAGCTGTGCCGACTGACGAGGCAAAGGCATTTTCGAGTACGCCGATCTATGGGAGCTTGGTTTGAATGTGACTAACGATGCAGTGCAGCTGAGAATGGACTTTCCTTCATTGAAACTTCGGCGCTGGACGCCTCCAATGTCGAAAGTGCCTTCCAGACCATTTTAACTGGTACGTTCGAGACGAGTGTTATTCTGTAGGTTTTAGCTTACACATTTGTTGCAGATATCTACCGCATCGTATCCAGCAAATCGTTAGAGTCCTCCACGACGAACATCGAGCCTCCCAAAGAGAGCATCAGCGTCGGCCACAGCGTAGACAACTCTGCCAACCAGGGCAGCAAGTGCTGTTAAGTGTCGTGGGGTGGGGGCTGTGCAGGCATGGGTTCTAAGTTGCGGTGCATCTGTGGGCCTAGAGTGTATGTAGCTACGCGTAACCTTTTTCCTTCTTCCTCACTGTCTACGTATTGTAATATTCTTTGTTTACACCTTTTCGTTTTGGACCCATGCCTGCTTGGCTCCTCATATATACGTATATTCTACGGCTAAGATGTTGCCTGCTTGGCTCTACATATATACGTATATTCTACGGCTAAGATGTGAGAGGATGAATATGACGGAGATAACAAGGAGGTAATTTTCCTAGGTAGTGTTAGGTAGTAGGTACGCACAGCAATCTTATGTAGTAACGCCTGCTGCTGTTGAGTTGGTTCCGCTTGAGTTCCGCTCTTTACATAACAAACTCCACATCTGTCGGCATTCGTTATATAGCACTATGGGCACGTTCCAGGTTCTTCTTTGGTCGTAGCTACTACTGAGGGAACTTATAAGAACGCTTGAATGGTAAGCCTTGGTAATAATTAACAACTTATGTATCACCGAGTTCCCTTATTCGCAGGATGCTCTGCACGAATTTTCTGTCACAAAACCCATCGTTGCGTCCCACTCAACCTTCGGACAGGAGCGACTGGGCCTGGTAGCCTCTACAGCAAGTTCTCTTGTACCAAACCCATCTCTCACACCTAATGACAACTTGAAGTTGCCTCGCTGTCTCTAACTTCGAGACTTGCCCAACGAAGTCCTTCTCACCATATTTGAGTATCTGGATGCTGAACTATATACACTTGTATATCTCTCCCGGCGCCTTCACTTTCTCGCTCTCCCACCTCGCACGCCAAGGCACCAATCCTTTTACCGGGGATCGTGAGCTCATACTTGACGAATACTCACGTCATATCGTCAAGGTGCTTTCTGGGGCCCTATTTCGCCCCGTGTTACACCGTCTCATCGCTGCTTTCAGCTTTTCTGCGCAGAGATGTGTTGAGAACGGAAATAAACCGCACCTGGCGACTTACGTTGCACCTCAGTGCACTCAACGACTCACGAGGCACATTTCGACCTGGTGAATATCTCCGGGATAGGGCTGCGTTCAGTGCGATGGCGTGTCGTTACTCCTGCGAGGGCAGACGCGGCCTTGGCTGTAGATTTAAGTGCTCTGCTCGACGCGGTCTGGAATGGGATTGTAAGACGTTGACGGTATTTATGTCGTCAGGTTGGGTTTTCCACCCGACTGCAAGAGATCTCAAGATGGTAGTCTCAAGGTCATTGACGTGGTTTTCGAGGTGTTTTGTGTCGGATCTCGTGGGACGGACTCGTAAGGCGTGTACAGCTCTGGAAACCTTCAATATACACTCTTCCTTATTATTTGGGAAAGAGATATGCCACCTATCGAAACGCTCAACAGCTCTAGGATTCCCGCGCTTTCCTTAACGAACCTCGATATTTGTCCAGAGACGTGGGCGGTCCTTTTGCCATGCATTGCCCTTCCGTTTCTGTCGTCACTCACGATTGACCGGTGCTCTATCAAATATGTTGACTTGGTCAACTTTTGGCACAGGCATCCAGGTCTCCAAAGACTTTACATAGGCCGCAGCGTCCCGACACCACCCAAGCATAGCAGTCCAGTATCCAGATGGGATGGTTTCCTTCCCAACCTTGTCCACCTCTCCGCGACCCCGGCGTACATACCTCAACTCGTCGAGCGTCAGATTTCCCTTCCAGCACTCAAACGCGTGACCTAATCACACATGTCAAGTTAGGACACCACTTTGATCTCGCGGCAATGAACAACGCGCTTCTCCTCATTTCACCTTTTCATCTTCAGTCTCTAACCCGTCGCTCACGCGTCCATATCATCCTCAACCTCTCGTTCGATTCCAGCACGGACGACTGAATGTTCTTCGATGCTGCCCTCGACACGAGCACCATGCTGTTGCGTCTTATATCCCGAATGGACTTGCATATATGGCAATACCGTCTACCGGAAGCGGTCGTGGCACGACTCCCGCGATGGCTTGCTTTATTTCCTGCCTTCCAGAGGTGGAGGTGCATTCACCATCCCAAGACGGCCCGACAATTTTGGAGGACAGGCTTGTCTTTGTGAACACAATATTGAGGAGATGCCCAAGGTTGGAGACCCTGAGTATTAATGGAGTCGTGCAGAGGCAAGATGAGTCCGGGTAATCATGCAGCTCTATCACTCTCCAACTAAACGTATCTGGACATCTGGACTTTGGGGCCCGACCATTATCTATCACGGACAGCTTCCAATTGCTATGACAAAGTAAAGCTTTCACAAACCACCTTTTCCAGCAGGTGATTACAGAGCAAATCTATCTTGTGGATGTCAGTCAAATAAGTTTTTTTTCCCTACGTACAATACCGTAGGATGGAGTTGTACTCAGAAGGCAGTCTTAAAACGAGACGGGTATCTTTATGATGGTTCTTGAGACTTCTCCGACACGGGCCGATAGACACTTTCGAGCTGGTTTACTAGACCCCGCCTGGAAACGAGGTCATCAGCTGCAGATTTCGACAGTGCCGTATTAAGAGTATGGGAGATGATCAAGTCTCCTATCATAGCATCTATGTGTATTGAGGCCGGCGTCCCCGGGAAGCTCCCCTATATGTTTGTCCTGAAATAGCGTATTTCAGACCCTGAAAATGGCCAAATCTAGCGTACAATAATATATTCCAACTACCTCCACTCAAATCTGGAGCTCAAGTCTCGTATGTAGGCATGATAACTTTGCACCATATCAAGATTATGATTTTTTCGCAAGTACTAGTCCCTCAATACCACCGTTGTACCACCGGGGAGAATCCGCCATCATGTAACATACGAGACCATAGCAATCTTAAGTATGAGCGTAGGTATATATCAGAAAAGTAACATAGTAACATGTTCATCACGATGCTCAGAATCTATCTTCGAGTAGCAATGGTAGCTCAGCTGGCCACCATATGCTTGAACGACCAGTGATCATTGTCACGGTACCATCAATCAGATCAATCTTAGTCTTACATTGATAGAGTCTCCTCTTAGCAGAGCTTGTCTTCTCACCATCACTATCTCCAATCCGATACTTGTTAAGAACGTCAAAAGATATGCTCTATATAGTTCTCTTTCGCAGGCTTCTTGCTCCGTGTTTTCAAAGTGGAAAGGGGCGGTCCCCGGTAACAGACTTATCTCTGAACCTTAAGCTTGTATAATATTGATGTTTCACACTGAACACCTGTGTTACGACTTGGTATCTCGACCTGAGGCAAACCGATGTCACGGCCTGCTTCCTTACACTGGGAATGTATGCATCAGAATTTAGAAAAAAGATGAGCACTGGCAGATCTTCTTGTGGGCTTTGTTGCGATGAACACCCTAGCTTCACTGTTTGATCATCAATCTTCTTTTCCCGGAATCACCTCGTTCTCTCTTATACTGGTTTGATAATGGTAGACAATGACTACCTGCATGCGAAGTTACGCCCAACAAGATGCCGCTTCAAGCCCATTCAAATTGATCATCAATCTTCTTTTCCCGGAATCCCCTTGTTCTCTTTTATACTGGTTTGATAATGGTAGACAATGACTACCTGCGTGCGAAGCTACGTCCAAGACTCCAACAAGATGCCGCTACAAACCTCAAGTACACCATTTAAATCTATAATGTACGCCTACTTCCTACTACTTTGGCGTGTCATGACCCTCCCTCGACCTGATGTCCCGAATATTGTGTAGGATCCTTAGTCTTTTGGTTAGCGCTGGTGCTCTTACTTTTAATGTTTCGCCTTCCGCGATCCTTCCACACCAAACATTGTCTGTGACATGGACTTCTTCTCCCGGTGGCGATAACCCCGACTCGTTTGAACTCAGCATAGAATGTAACACCATGAACATACCTCTTCTGAATCCAACGCCTGTCACCACGGCCAAATCTTCGTTTTCATTTCAAATACCCTCTATATTCCCTCAGTTCCAACCACCGTACGTAAAAGTTTATCAAGTCATGCGGGCAAGGATTAAATTAACGGAGGAGATTCAGACTTCATTGCCATTTGGTCGTGACTACCACGTAAGTATTCTTGTCCTACTAGAGGGACCAACTTGATAGAAGGAATAGATCGAAATCTTCTGCCTTCCTTAAGCCGACTCCAACTGTCAGCTTCACAATAATAGATCCCAGTTCAAGTTCGACAAATCAAAGCCCACATCAAGCGACAACCGGCGTTAAAGCGACAACCGGCGTTAAAGCGACAACCAGCGTTCAAGCAACAAGTTCTTCGACAAACATACCAATAAACCCGGAAAGCTCTTCCTCTATCACTCGCGGCTCCAAGTCACAGACTTCGTGCGTTTGCTGGATCACAAGTGTTTGTAAAAGTTGACGAGGCTATACAGCAAGTTCACTCCAAAAGTTAGTACTACCGAGGCGGAGACGGATCCCACCACAACTTCGCAGGCTACATCTACTGAAGAACCGGGGACCAAGAACCTGATTACAACTTCGTCCACATTGACAGCATTAACCACCGATATTCCCATGCCCATGGTGACCACAAGTTCTGTATCAAACCATTCAACACCAACATCCAGTCAAAGTCCCGTCTCGAAGCGGCCCATTGGCGCAATTGTTGGAGGCGTTCTTGGTGGTGCATTCGGCTTAGCTGTCATCGCCGCTGTTATACTTTTCTGTCGTCGCAAACGTCAGTATCCATCTGACCTCGAACCTTTGTGGGTTGCGAGAAATACCAACATGTCTCCATCTCCGTCCTTGAAAGAGGGTATGCACAGCCTCATGTTAAATCACGAAGCCCATTTTGCTGATTTTTCCCTAGAATGGGTGGAAAGAATGGATGCTGCGATGGATGAAGCTGCGAAGCAAACGCAAAAAGCTCGTTCTCGAGCAGGAAGCGCACCTCATCCACCAACTTATGATGATTACCATGATGCGGGTGGATGGCAGAGCCCGACAGAGGACAAGTATTGGTATGCGTCGCCTGTTCGCGCTCGAAGTCCCACAACCCTACC
>JAGGAR010000107.1:0-24570 GCA_017657315.1 Termitomyces sp. K1Ag | reverse complement strand
GTTCAGCATGAGAGCGGTAGCAAAGGACAAGGTCCACAACCGAACGGATAGAGCCTGCCTTGTTGCAAGTGCTGTCGATGTTGTAAACCGGGATTGGGTGCGTAAGAGGGTGAGTGGTGAGACGGTGTTGTTCCACGTATGCTGCATCGATGAACAGACCAGTAGCACTGCTATCTAATAGCGCAGAGATGCTACGGTTCTGTTGCGTGTTGGTTGTTTTGACCTCAACATTGAGATGGAGAGAATTGGGCTCATTTTGAAACATCTTCCCATTTCTGATTAGCCATGTTGAGATCAATTGAAACTGATAGTAGTAGTCTGAAAATTGGTACAATGTCTGCATTCCCTGTCTTAACATGTTGGTCACTAAGTGCTTGATGTCAGTTACATGTTGATCCATAAGTTGGTGGTATCATATGTAACATACCACGTTGCAAACTCCTTCTTTTGGGTATTTTCCTCAATGCCACAGTCTGCAAACAGATACTCCAGTTCTCTAAGATAGTGTGGGAGATCCCACACCTTCATCTCATCCCATTGTGGGGTGGTGGTGTGCCCCCATGTCAGCATTTGGTTGACTTGTACTTCAGCCATTGTTCTTCTTGGCAGTGGTGGTGATCAGATTGGTGTTGGTGGCTGTAGTGTTGTTTGTGGTTGTTGGCAGTTGTTTGGTGATAGTTCCTGTTTAGGATCTAACATCAGAGTTGTTGGCAGGGATTTGAGTGGCATTAACAGTGGGGAATCAGGTGTATGGATAAGTCCTAAGTTTTGTGAAAAGAGGTTGACTACATCATCAAGGGTTTGGTCCTCAGTGTGAAGTAGCTCCTCATATAGCGATTGGTCTCTGTCAGGAGTACCAGTTGGTGTTGGCTGCTCAAAGGTGCCAGGGATCACTGAACAAAACAGGAATAACTCTGGTATGAGAAATGCTCCCCTATGTTGGTGCTGTGTCCTAGTTTCTGGTGTTGTGGCTACCTAATGAAACCCCTCACAGTGGGCTCCAGAATGATGATGCCATGCCTACTCTAGATGCATGGACCAAAAGGGGCAGCACAAGAAGAACCAACTACACAAAGGGAACACAATAATATTTCCTAACAATGGTCAGCAATCTAGTGATGGTTGGTAAAGTAATGCCAGCAGTGAACTAATGACAGTATGGAAAATGTATGAGAGAAACGGAAAGTAGCCTTTGCACTAACAATGGTTAGAGGTGTCAGTAGTGTAGCAACAGTGTTGGCACAAAAAGGGCAAAGGAAGAAGGAACAAGCAGAACCACAGAGGTTATGTACTATAATGACTGTAGCAACATGGAGCATTAAGTGCGAATGGTGTTAGAAGTGGTGGACAGTGAAGACAAGTGTAATGTAAGATTACATAAGTCTAGCAATGGCTAAAACTCTAATGTAAAGGCAAGGAAACCAAAACAAAAGGCTAAGTTACAGTGGCAGCATTAACGTGTGAGCAGCAACAGTGCTGACTCAGAGGATGAATTTAGAAGTGTAGCATGGTGTTGGGAGTCAAATGTGTAAATTCCCCATAGTGTGTAGGTCATATGTTCTATGTCTGGTAGCTAAACTAGTGGGGGTTTATATACACTACAAATATGAATGATAAGTAGGCATTGGGAGGCCATGTCCAAGACCATCTGAGATAGTCTGAGGTCAGCATGAGTACCCTACACATCTATACTATAAAAATGGGCTATAGTGCCCATGAACTATGTATAACAATGGGATGGCAGTGCCATATCAAGACAATATGTAAATATAGTAATATCATGTGAAAATCATTTGCTAGTGAGTGACATGTCGCATCTGTATATACTATAAAAGGAAATATAAACAAAAATCAGTGCTCACAGATCCCAGCACCCATCACTGGCCTGAAGCACCTTCTCAGATACGTCTTGGCAACCAAACACTTCCAGTCCATACTAGAACCACCTGGCCCCCCAGCGGAATCCCAAGGGAACCCACCCCACAACTAACAGCACACTTCCCCCAGACACCAACCCATCTCTGCTCACAACACCAATTCTGCCCATCAAGTCATCTTACATTACTTTACATTTTATTAATGGCACTTGGCTCTAGGCCTGCCTACCTACTAACTTATCTAGCTTAAGTGTGGACTGTGGCCCTGCTGCTCATCCAACACCTGCCAGCCCATGCTGGCATCCATTGAAAGCACTCAGCTCATGTCATCTCCACCACTGGCATTTCTCAGGGTTTACCAGGGTGGTGCAGCCTAAATGGTGCTGGGATGTGTTGGCCCACTCATTCTCCATGTATGCAGGGGAGGTGCAGAATCCCATGGCCCTTGTAGACACAATAGCCTGTCAGTAGTACCATGCAGCATAGACACCAGTCTCATGCACGAATGAATTGATCTGAAAAAAATAAAAATAAAAAAAAAAAAAAACATGTACCTTCTGTGGCATTGGGACTTGTATTCTGGTGTGAGTTGATCTTATCCACTATCTACAATTATGCAAATCTCCAAAGGTCATGAGGTGTCATAGTGGGGGAGAGCAAGGGCACTTTAGATGGTGACGTTGACAAGTCCTCAACTTGAAACACATCTTCAGGTTGATCTGAGCAACAAAGCCTGTGTCTGCATCACTATAACACCTTTTGGTACCTCGACACAACGGCCCTGTATGCCACTTGAATAAGTTCTTGAGATTGCTTTGGAATTTGAGAACAGAACTTGGACGCACACACCATTTTTTTTCATATGTCTTGCCACACCCAGATACATATACATATACCCGGACTCCGAAACGACGTCAACGGACTCGCAAAACTTCGAACGCATCCAAGTAGATCCCACACGGACTCGGGAGTTTGCGAATCGCGGTTCTTCAGTTGGAAAAAGGGCCAGAAGTACATAAGATACTATCATCATCACTGTCAAATAATCCCGAGCGTTCTCCGGAATTTTGGATGGGTACCAACATACTCACACGATTTTGCGACTCGGAGCTGAACGTGAACGTTGAGCAGTCACCATGTCCGGATGTTTGATGATACGAAAGAAGAGAAGAGAAGAGAAGACTCGGAGTGCTCCGATTATTAGAAGATCCGCGTATCCTGGACTGGAAAGACAAGCCTCGAGGCGCCACTCAACTCGGTATAGACTCGTGTTTTCATTAAGCTCCAACGGGGGAAGGCAGGCGTCACGCGGACATGTAGCGCTAAGTATTGGACGTTTGGACGTGCAAAATTGAGGAGCGTATTTTTATAAGTAAAGTACGTGGGAGTGGCGTGTCGGTGGGACGACGTGTCCTTATATGGAAGGTTTTCTCAGGGATGCCTGGTAATACCCCGGCGGATCGGGAGTCCACCTTGCCTATGTCTGACGAGGATGAGGGGGTGGCGCCGAAGAGATTGATAGACATACTACGAGTATAGGGTGGCCATCATGACTCATGTAGTGAACATGACTTGGGTGTGCGATGTGCCTGTAAGCATTTCGGCTCAGGAGTGGCGTCGGGTGATGGATTTGGTAGGAGGCCGAGAGAGTCCGTGTTGGGAACAGGTTGGGACACGTGTTGACGTTTGGGGTTGTGATGGATACTAGAGATCGTGACCATGGCGTGGATGATAGACGTGTCAAGGATTGTCGGTACCCACCGCTCACCGGTCGGTATCAAAACTTTTGCAGTGCGGCCATCAGATGATGGGAGTGGAGACTATGTCTATGTCTGTCTTGAAAGGCCTGACACGGTGATTTGAAGCCGGTGAACATAAGACAGCGTGTTATCAACTTCCGACTTTTGAATTTGAAGGAAGATGGCATCTCAGCATGTGCCAATCAGCACACGGTGGCATCACCCCATGCAGCGCGTGCTGACCGATGTTCCATATGTAGCATGGTGCGAAGATATTTCTGGGGTGACTCACGCGTACGCGTCCAGGGCCATTAACTTCTAAGTATGTATGTCGAAGGAAAGTTCCATTGAAATCCTGTCAACATGTCAAAGCCCTGTTCTTCTAGTGCCATGCTGGTGATGACCTGTGATGACCTGACCAACGTATCACGGCATTTGAAAATGTGCGAGGTAAGGCCTCAGGTTCAACAGTACGCAGGAGACCTAAGGAGGCACTGTTTCCTGTGCATACATGTGCGTTTTGGATGCGACGTGGATGAAATTTCGTGATGAGCCGGATTCTGGGGAATTGGAGCAGGTCTGAGCAAGTTGAGCACGCCGGGCCGTCTACGTCGTCGTTGCTCATTACAAGACAGCAGCCAGACTAGCCTAGTTCAGTCAACTAGCCACTTGTAGGCATAGTAGACCTCACTGTAATTAAACACTCTTCGTCTCCGGAGACTGCAGAAATAGAAAGATGAAATCGACCCGAAACCCAGAGCGCCCGGCAACCAAGTTGATCTCCGACAACGGGGATTGGATTCCTGATGCAGCACGGCTACGCTCCGTGCTTTCATCGCTGTCAACGTCCTTGTACTCGTCGTCGTCGTCGGGCACGACGCTCACACACACACTCATCCCACAGCGAGGCCGTCGAGGCCATGCACCTCGTATACCGCCACACGTCGCCTAATGTTGCTGTCAATGGTATTCTTTCTGACCAGACACGGACTCTTTCACCCACAGCGCATACACCGACGACGGCGCCCATGGCGACGCCCTCGACGGCTGGCAGCAGTCTCTCGGTCAATGCAATGCAAAATATTGCGCCCTGGGCAGAGCCGGTGCGTTTTTATCTTTCTGTGGGGTGGGGATGAGAAACTGATCGAGGGAACTCGCGTAATCAGCCTACTCCCCCGCCCAAATCTTCTCGTGGATTCGCATTGCCCTCCAAAACGTCCTTCTCGACGTTCAGCACATTCCGCACGGGGTCCTCGTCAACATTGCCGCGGCCACCTCGTACGTCCGACTCACACAGTACACTCAGCACGTCGGAGGGCCAGAGTCAGTCGCGGTTGTCAGCAGACGACAATTCCACGAGGGACAGATTCGGTAGCAACTCGTCGACGGTGCTGGAAGCGCCCTCTCTGCACAAATCCAAGTCGTCCTTCTTCTACAGGCTGCGTAATCGATCCAAGAGCCGTCTGCGAGCTAACTCGAACGAGGGCAAATTTAAACACCCTTCTCTGGAAGACCCACCCCCCATACCGGATGCACATGCCAACAAATATTTCCTTTCATCCTCGCTCACTTCCCCGCATGAAAACCATAAAAAAGACAAAGACAAGACGCAAAAGAAGAAAAAGTCGTCTGATGCCCGACCACCTTCGCCTCCACCCAAGCCCGGGCCGGACAGATACGACGAAGATGCGTTGCGGAATATTGACCTGTCACAATGGCGCGTCGAGGAACTCATAAACGAGGGGATCATCGGTGCAGGCGGACAGCCCGCGCCAAGGCTCGATAGTCAGGAAGTCAGTTCACCCAGCAGCGGGTTCGAGTCGAGCATTGATTCCTATTCCTGCTACAACCCCATCCATCTCTCTGGGGAATTCAGCAACCCATTCCTTCCTACGTCCCTTGCAGAGAAACGGCATGGCAGGATAATAAACAGGTCGAGCGGGATCTCACCAAAGGACCGAGTACTCGACAAGGTGCTTCCTGTATCTCCTACAGAGCCATCATGGACCGCGCCGGAGAGCTGGGGAGTTGATCACCATGATTTGGAGGCGGAGTATGAGAGTTCGGTGGACGAGGATTATGGGACGGTGGATCCTGCTAGAAAGGCTGCTGGTACAGATCGGGGTATGAGTTTTGCTGTGCCAAGAGAGACGGTGGACTTGGACCCGCATGACCTCGATCCGAATGTTACTACCATCCCGCAACCGCAACCTCAGAAGCGCGGGAAAAAACGGCCCAAGAGACGAGTTACGCCATATACTGTGCGCATATACAAGGATGACGACTCTTTCCATGAGGCAACGATGTCGCTCACGACAACCGTTGCTGAGCTGGTGCCGTTGCTCAACGAGAAGCTGTTCATTCCGAAACACGAGACGTATCGGTTGTATGTGAGGGAACGGGGTAGGGAGCGGTTGCTTGGTATGACGGAAAAACCGGCGAACCTCATCAAGAGGCGGCTGGAGCACCATGGGTACGACGCAAACGATGGAATCATCCTTCTTCGAGGCGACAGATTGTCCTTCCTCATCCGGTTCATCTATCGAAGTAGCCTTTTCACACCGGTGAGTAAAATGCTCAATGCACTCTCTTTAAGATACTAAGTCTCCGCAGGATAAGCAAGTGACCATCAATTCCTTCGACAATGTCGACCTCGAAAGCCGCGCCCTCGTCGCCATCCCCATCGCAGTCCACAAAAACGCTGAAAAGGTCGGCTCGCTCAAGCTCTCCGGAAACCCGATGCTCGAGATCCCACTTGACTTTGTTCAATCATGTACCTCCCTGCGCGACCTCCGTCTCTCCAACATGTCCATGAAAACCGTCCCAAAGAGCGTGCGGCACGTAGCTACGCTCCGCAAACTCGACCTCTCCTCCAACCGTATCGGTAACCTCGACCAAGCGTTCTTGGACAACTCATCCCTTGAACACCTGTATCTGCAGAACAACAGGATCGAGAATCTGCCGTGGTACTTCCCCCGCTTACACTCCCTCACCGTCCTCAACATATCCAACAATAAATTCCGCACCGTCCCTTCTATCGTCTGCCAAATCAAGTCCCTCGTAGACCTGGACATCTCATTCAACATGATCTCCGAGCTCCCCGAAGAATTCGGGAAACTCACCCACCTCAAGTACCTGACCATCGTCGGGAACCACATCTCCCAGTTCCCGGCTGAATGTTCCCAACTCGTCCACCTGCGCAAGCTCGATTGCCGGCGGAACGCCATAACGAACCTCTACGCTGTAACTATGCTCCCGCAGCTCCAGACCCTCTTAGCAGACCACAACGCCGTGCACGGGCTCGATCTCTCCCTCGGACCCTGGCTCAGAACCCTCGATGCCTCACACAACGAAATCACACAGCTCTCATTCATCCCTGGCCCTGTCGGCCGTACACCATATGCACTAACATCCCTCGACATCTCCCACGCCAAACTCTCCTCCCTAGACCGATTCGCACTGGGCCACCTATCCTCACTCAAAGTCCTCCGGCTAGACCACAACTCCTTCCAAAGTATCCCCGAGACTCTAGGCGACCTCAGGGACCTCGAAACGTTCTCGTGCTCCGATAACAAACTCAACGAGCTCCCCGGGAGTATCGGGCAACTGCAACGCCTGACAGATCTGGACGCGCATAATAATAGTTTGACACAGCTGCCGTTGGAGCTGTGGAACTGTGCGAGGTTGGAGAGGATTAATGTTACGTCCAACTTTTTGGGGATATGGCATGATCCGCCGGTCGTCGACCTCTCTTTCTCCGAGTCTGCGTCCGTGTCTGGGGAGAGTACGACGTCGACGCTGGCCCCGCATGAAGAGGTGCACAGGAAAGCGTCGACGAGTTCGTTGGCCAATGCAAATGGCTCCGCCTCCTCATCATACCCGCCCCTCGTACACTCCCTCAAACGTCTCTACCTAGGCGAAAACCGACTCACGGACGACGCACTCCATCCTATCATGCACCTCCGCGAACTGCGCGTGCTCAACCTCTCCTTCAATGAGCTCCAGGATCTCCCCACGCGATTCTTCCGCGGGCTCACGCAGCTCGAGGAGCTGTATCTTAGTGGGAATAAGATTGCGAGTATACCGACGGAGGATCTTCATCGGCTTGAGAGGTTGAGGACGCTGTATCTGAATGGGAATAGGCTGTATACGCTTCCTCAGGAGCTGCAGATGTTGAGAGCGCTGACAAGTTTGGATGTGGGGAGTAATCAATTGAAGTATAATACTAATAACTTCGAGTTTGATTGGAATTGGTGCGTTTTTCTCTTCCCTTCTCTCATTGACTCGCATTACTCATATTCGTGTTGTGCAGGAACTTCAATAAAACTCTCAAGTACCTCAATCTCTCCGGCAACAAGCGCCTCCAAATCAAGGTCGAAAAGCGGCAGACCTACTACGGCCACGGACCCCCCAAGCACCCCAATGCACCCTCCTCCAACCTCTCGAGCTTCACCGACCTCACCCAACTCCGTGTCCTAGGTCTCATGGACGTCACGCTCCCCACCGTGCGCAACGGCACCGCTGATACCCCCGAAGAGATGGACGACCGGCGCGTCCGTACATCCGCCTCCACTATCCTCAAGATGTCCTATGGCATCGCCGATGCGCTTGGGAAGAACGATACCCTTAATATGCTTGATCTGGTGCAGGAGATCAAAACCGAGACGAACGTCGGAGCGGTATTTGCGATGTTTGGGCGGAGCCAGCCGCCGAGGCCTGGGTATCCCGGTGCGCGCGCGAATCGACTCGCAAAGTACCTACGCGATCGGTTCGTGCTGAATTTTGTGTTTGCGTTGGACAATATGGAGAAGTATGGGGACGATGTGCCTGACGCGTTGCGCCGTTCCTTCCTCGAGATGAATCGGTCTCTAATTCAGGCGTTGAAGAAACCGGCTAGGGATCCGAGAAAAAACTCGATAGGAACGATCGATCGGGATTTTAGGTTCAGCCCGCCGGTGGACCAGGCGACGATGGAGAGTGGCGCTGCGGGGATTGTGGTGTATTTCCAGGAGAAGGGGAATGTGAGAACGATGTATGTTGCGAATGCGGGGGATTCGTTGGCGGTTGTGTCGAGCCAGGGCGTGGCGCAGCTCGTTGCGCACCGACACGATCCGTTCGATCGTTCGGAGACGGCGAGGATTCGAACGGCGGAAGGGTGGGTGAGCCCTTCGGGGCTGGTGAACGGCATGGTGGACGTCTCGAGGTCGTTTGGATTCTATCAGTGCATGCCTGCGGTCAATGCGCGTCCGGACGTGTTCACGTACCCACTCGCGTCGAAAGACGAGTTCGTCATCATTGCGGATCGGAGTCTGTGGGACTTCGTATCATTCCAGACTGCGGTAGATATTGCACGGACGGAGAGGGGGGATCCGATGATTGCTGCGCAGAAGTTGAGAGATTTTGCTATTAGTTATGGGGCGGAAGGTAGTACGATGATCATGGTTATCGGGCTTGCAGAGGCACCGGAGATGGAGGGGCCGAAGAAGAAACCGCAGATTCTGGATCGGCAGCTCGCGAGGCTTGAAGGGGAAGTTCCGGCTCCGGTTGGGCATATCGCGCTTGTGTTCAGCGATATTAGGAACTCGACACATCTTTGGGAGGTCAATCCAGGCATGGCGACGGCGCATAAAGCTCACAATGCACTGTTGAGACGATTGCTGAGGTTTTGTGGCGGGTACGAGGTCAAGACTGAAGGTGATGCCTTTATGTGCGCGTTCCCCACTTCCCTCGCTGCCGTCTGGTGGTGTCTACGGGTTCAGTCCGAGTTGCTCGAAGTCGCTTGGCCGTTGGAAATCCTAGAGTGCGAGGATGGCAAACCCATCTACGACACCAGCGGCAACCTCATTGCTCGTGGCCTGAGCGTTCGCATGGGTATACATTGCGGTTTCCCGAGCCCCGAGCCCGATCCAATTACTCATCGGATGGACTACTTCGGAACCATGGTCAATCGTTCTGCTCGTATCTGCGGGAACGCTGCTGGCGGCGAGATCATGTGCAGTGCTGAAATCCTCCGCGAAATCAAAGCCTCGATCTACGGCGAGACCGAGACCGAATATACCAAGAGCCAGCCCACCCAAGCCGTAGAGGAAATTCGTCAAATGGGCGTGCACTTCGTTGATGTCGGTGAAGTCAAGCTCAAGGGTTTGGAAGTGCCGGAGAACATCTCAGTTCTATACCCCTCCCATCTGGCCGGGCGTCAGAATTGTGGACCAGAAGGCATCACCGAATCCGGTTCTCGAGTGCCCTTCAGTGTTGAGCAAATGCGAGAGCTTGGTCTTATCTGCCTGCGTCTCGAGACCCTCACCACGTCCCGTATATTCAATGCTATGCCGGAACGCAAAGGCAGCATACAAACTCTCAGCCTGGAAAACGAGCTTACAGAATGCTCATCATCCCTCAAGCTGTTTGGCGACCCCAACGTTCTCTTACCTCCCATGAATGCGCAATCGACCGACTTTGAACTGATGGCCCTGCTGGACTCGCTGGCGACTAGGGTGGTCAACGCCATCTCAGCGCTGGAGAAAGAATACCCATCCCAACCTCAATTCCAACCTCGATTACCTCGACCACCATCCTCATCAAACAAAGATAGAATTGTTTCAGCATTGGAACAACGCGGAGAGCTCGATGAACGGACGTTGGAGCACATCCTCTCGGTGTTGAATAGTATATAGTAACTTTCTCGTCTCTCTCTCTTACTCGCTATCTATTGAATTTTTGTTGTGCTCGTATCTACATCCTCTCTTCCTTCGCTGTGCACTATTAGATTATCATCTGTAACTTCATTGTACGTATACATCAACATTAACATGAACGGAAATTCCTTGCACATTCAAATGTCCGAATTTTTGGCTCAGGTCTTTTGATCGAATTTTGGATTCCTTAAACGACGAATGGGTACATAAGTCCGCTCTATCGATAGTACAGGCATCGCATGCGATAGCCAATAAAAAGATGATGTCCAGCTATAAGTATAAGATGCGGTAGTGACACTGTAATGCAAATAAGTAATGAACCTCCATGAAATCGAGAGAAGAGTGGTGGACGTATGTATGGTGGCGGAAGGCGGGAAGTGGCAGGGAAGGCGATGTGGGTGAAGTAAGTAAACATAAGATGGGGGGTGGAGGTGAACGAAGATGAACATTCGTGACAGGGGTATCTCATTAGAACCGACTCCCAACTCTTGACGTCGGCGTAACAAGTCGTATGCTGCCCAGGCCGCTTTCTGCTGAGAGTGGCGACGGCCTTTCTTCATCATCTTCCACCTCACCCTCTCCGTTCTTGTGCCATAAACTCATACTCTCCTCCCGGTCATCGTCGCCCGCCCCTCTAGGATATCGTTTTTCTGGCTTCCCACGATGGCCGCCTCGCTTTGACCCCGCCGACTCATCCTCATCCCAAGCCTCACTCCTCGCAGAATCAGTGACTGACGGGAACGACAACAGAGTCCCAGTGCTTGACGAGTGGTTATGTGCGGACACGCCCCTCGGATCTAGCCGCCCAGGGGGGTTCGTTCGTGCCCCAGGAAAGCCCGCCTGCGGGCTCATCATGGGGGGCGCACTCTGGACTTCACTATCATGAGCGAATCGTGACGCAGACACAGTTATTGTCTGCCCTACGGTGGTCTCTGAATCCCTAGGGCTCCCAAATGGGCTCCCTGGCTTCGTACTGCCTCCTGCACTTGCCCCCGCACTACTCCGCTCTTCTATCGCATCGAGTTCCTCATGGTTCCCGAGCAAACTGGTCGTTGATATCGACGGAGGCGGGAGACCCTCCATTCGTGAGTAGGGTAGTGGTGGTAACGGCGGGTATCCTACTGGTATCGGCGAGCCTACTGCCCTCCGATGCTCCGTTACATGCGCGTCGCCTGTCCCAGGCCGGTCGTACTGGTGCACGACATCCTGACTATCGAACTTGATCATCTGGCGTTTGCCTGGGATCGGCGAGCCGTGTACCGACGACGTCGAGTTGATGTCACTCGCAGGCATCGGCGCGTCGTACAGTTGATGCCGCTTGAGCCCGCTTGGGTGCTCGTCCAGAGTGTTGCTTGCGTGTGACCATGGTCGAGCGGAATCGCGGTCGTAGGCAGAAGAGTTAACGGCTCGTATGCGATGATTTGTAATGTGAGAACTTTGTGACATCCGGCGGGCACTGCGAGCGCGGATAATGCTGCCCACTGTGCCGAAAGACCCTCGGAGGGCATCCATGCCTGGGTCCTCGACGCCAAGTCCGCCCTTTTCTTCTACAGATTCTGTCTGAGAGCGAGCGGCTTGGAGAAGGATGGTAGACCGCCGGTCGAGTTTGGCAAGGGATTGGGGGTCAATCTTGGACATTTGAAGGATGATGATTCCCACACAGATCACAAAGAAACCCATGACGAGAGTGATGATCCTATCCACAGACGATTTGAGGCCTCGGAAAAGGACCTGTGATATAAATTAGATTTGAACTTGCAGAATTCGGCTGTGGCTGTCGATTGGCAACTTACGATTGTTGTCACCATTGAGAAAAATGTGACTTCAGAGATATAAGCATAAACAGGATAAAGAGAGTACCAGGAAACTCACAAATAACGTAATAGGTCGGCGTAACTAAAATGAAATGAGCAACACAACACGCTCGAAAAGCACGGAGACAAACCCATAGCTACGAGGACGATACATGAGACTATTATCGCGACATGATAGAGGATGACCTACCCGTATTAAATAGTGCAAGGGCCTTGTTGAGATAGTACACTTCCGTGACTATAAAGAGATCATCAGAGCTAGCGCAGAAGGCGTCGTTTCGAAGGGCTTACGAAGGGTCACCACGACGAACACCAACAAAAAATACATGAACCAATATTTGAACTGTGTCAAGTTCAGCTGCATCTTACTCGAAAAGGAAGCGTGAGCTACGCACTTGATTATCACCCATGGCAGTTTGAACGATGGCAGCACCCAATCCAGTAGTCACACTGACACTGATGCCACCAATCATGCTACAGACCATAATATACCACAGCATACTCTTCGTCCCATATCTGATGATAATTGTGAGATCAGTTTGTTCCCAGACTGACTGAGCATTGGACTTGACCTTGGGGCGAAGAAGACGACGATTACAACTGATGCTCCGATCAGGACAGACCCCCAGACGAGGAAGCCTGGGGAAAGGAAGAGTTTCTGGAATTCGCGGATTTGACCGACAGAGCTCTCGGTTGGACCGTTGAGGGCAATTATGACAGATCCTAACTAATAACAGTCGTCTCACAGCAAAGAGTGAAGAGCAGGCGGAACTCACTATACATAGACCACATCCGAGCCAGCCGAAAAATGTGAGTCTTTCTTTAAGGAATATTGATGAAAGAATGGCGCAGATGACGACGGAAAGTGCGCCTAAGGGTGTCTTGGAAGGGAACATCGGTGAAGAGTCCAATAATTCAGAAAGTGCGCGGCTTACGACAACAATGGCCTCTACAAACGCGTAGGCTGAAGTAAGCGTCAGTATAACCAACGGATAAGTTTAACCTGAGAACGCACCGGCAAAGTTACACAACTCTCCCAGAATCATCACTACCGTATCCCAGTAAACACAAGCTCGGAAATTGCACATAACTTCACGCACTTATCATTCCGGTCCACCATAATGGCTTGTTTCGACTTCAGCTCCGAGTCCTGCCACGCAGCCAAGATAGACTCACCGATTTCAAATAGGCCACACCCTCGCCTGCAACACCACCGGCTTGGGACCGCAGCAGTCCCTTCTTTTTGAATACAAAACTTGAGCCGATTAGACAGCCGCTAGCTATCGCCAGGATAATGCCAACGACCTGCGAACAATGATGTCAAATCCCCGACATATATTCTGGACCGCGCACCTTGAGGTTGTTGCCCGCAGAAAGAGTTTTAGTCGCAGTTGAGGAAGAAGCCGCCGCCGCTGTAGCCGTTATTGAGGACGATATTGAAGCTATAGTGGACGACATGATGGTCGTTACCAGACTTGCTAAAGGGCACGTTAACTTGAAGGATGATCATAACTTGGAGAGGTATGGGAAGTTGCCGAACATTCCCATATATGGTACTTTTCCGGCCATCATCGATCAATTCACTGATTGAGGTGGAGTCTCAGTCCCGATTCGCATTTCACCATCTCAGTCCGTCTAGTGGGCCACTTGTCGAGCTTCAGCTGCTTCATATGATTGTCTATTGTACACCATTACTTCACTGGCGCATAGAGCTTCGTTACATTTCAACTCCCTTTAACACTTCAGTCCAGCTTTTTCGACCCCTGCCGAGACCAGTGCCTGATAAAAATAGGAGAGCCTAGCCATTTTGCGCAGCTCGAGAGAGAGAGCTGTCCACTCTGCTTACACCTCAAGACTGCGCATAAATGAAATTGATGCTACCAGCTCCAATAGCTTTCGGCTCTTTCATCTCCACTATGCCGACTGAGACCCACATGGACTCGTATCTTGGCATTGCCGTTCTCGTAGGCCCATGCAGGAGAGGGTGGTTAACTGTCTTTGACTGGAGGTAGCAAGCATCGTCAGGAGCCTGGAGATTAACCAACGTCGCCTGGGATTATCGGCACAGTGTGTTGATGGTGGTTACCGATCCCACACGCTGTACTACAGCACTTGTAGAATTGACCGCCAGCCTTTTTGAGCTTTTTCTGTTAAGTAGGCGTCAGTACGCTGCTGATTCTGGATCCCAATGATAATACATCAGGATCTCTATACCTGGAATGTCTATTCAACACCGATTGCAATGCAGAGCCCCGCGTCACGGCCGCGAATCACTTTTGCATGGAGTGTTTCGCATCACCTGTGTTTAATTTTGGTCCAAGTGCAGAATAATTGAGAATACTTGCTCACGGGTTACTGTGGGGTCATCTACAATGCTCTACCGCTCTCCTGCTTCTTGCGATGGCATTAAACCTCCCAGCCTCGGACTTGTGGGTTGAGGTCATCAATGATCATATCAGTATCGCCGTAGTCATAGCCCAGAATAAATATCCTTTGCCGATCTGGGATTCGGCCGCTCCTTGGAACTTTTCACCCACCACTGAATAATCAATGATACTGACACCAGGCCGGTGTACACTGCCATTGGATTATATATGATACTGTTATATATCTGATATCATGGACGAGCTATGTATGGGACGGAGCATAGCTCTCTGAAGCTGTGTCAATACACCAATGGTCGGTGTTGTCTGCCACGCCGATGCTGGAGTACGTACGTACGTATTTATGAAGCCCGGGCTTACTTCCCATTTACTGACTAAGTATCACTTGGATGGAATGAACCAAATGGGACCCAGTGGCTCGCGTCTAAGTTGACAGCTTATACATACATAGCTTCTAATTATGTCCTGACCATGGATGACACGAAGTTCTTCGACACTTGAAGGTAAGAGCCTATATGCAGAGCCTCCAATAAATCTCCAAGTCGAGGATACAATATGCACCAACAATTTGAATGCAACAAGATTAACGCGTTCAATTGGAAGAGATGTCCGACTTGTTTTCCGACTAACATTATGGGACGAAGACAACGAAATCACATTGTGAGCCCAGAATATAACAACGAAATAACTACACAAGAAAACATCATCCTATAAGTAATCCATCAGACAGACGCTAAGCTCGCTGGTTCACCGCATCGATGTTTTTGCAAACACACGACGCAGGCGAACCAAACGTCCTCGAGACCCTACACAAGGCAGAGGCCATGTTCTCGGTATAACGAGCTAGCGCGGAGGTCATCGAGTGGATTTGAAGGATGTGGCATTTGTAAAAATGCGAGACTCGGTCAGTTTCTATAAAATAGATCCTGATGAGTATGTTCTGAGGAAACCAGGATGTTGGGCAGGGGTTTATATAGGTTTTGGGGGTGGTCCGTGCGCGGATGAAAATTTCGTGACCGGGTATTCGGATATGATTCCGGGCCGGAGACATGATCATGTGCGTAGTCCCGTGTTCTTGTCCATTGCCATTTTTCTTGCACGCGTCAGGTTAACGTCAGGTTGCATTTCGTATGTATGTAGTACACGTTTTATCTCTTCAAATTTGTGCCCGAACAAATATCTCTACTCAAAGCTTTCTGAAATCAATCTGCCCCTGCCAAACGAATGGGTTGAGGGCGAGTGAACAAAACGGGTACTGAATACTTGGAGATCACGAAGAGCCCGAGGAATCCGAATGCGGCTAGGATCAAATACCACAATGGTTGTGGGAGGAATGTTACATCCCGTCGTGGGAGCTCGATGTTGGGGTTAGATGGTCCACCAAGATGGGTATTGTTCCACAAGGAGCGAACTACGAAATCAGCAGGATCTGGGCTCTTAACTGTCGACAAGGCAGGATTCAAGATGAACGATACTGGCAGGACTCTCAGAGAGTGAACCAAATCGAAATTTTGAGACTTACGAGTGCGATCGATGCCGGGAATGAGATAGAATCCATTGGAAGGAAGACCTGTTGCTTTGTCGACGAAGATACCGACCGTTCCAGAGGGATGGTCAATCCAAGTCCAAGCCCCTACACCTCCTTTGGCTGATAACGTGAAATTCAAATCCTGGCCCCGAGTCACACTAATCTGTGGGTCGAACAAATGGGCGTTTGCCAATGATGTCGGAGTGAACTTGAGAGGCGGACAGATTAACTTCAAGCTCATCGTTATGAACCCCACTCACAAATTGTTCACTTGTCACTTCCTTTCCGTCGACATCTGCGGTCACATTGAGATGCAAAAACACGTCCGCCGCATCTCTGCCATTTGGCAATATGTTGGTCAAACCTTGGGCCTCATATAAAAGAGAATTGTTGAGTGTCGGGACAGTGAAATCAAAGTGCGTGGTGTTTAACGGTCTCCCCATCCAATCGTACCAGGTTGCTTGAGCCGAACCCGTCACATCTTCCCAACGATCTGATATGGCGAGAATTTGCAGTGTCTCGTTCGAGGCAGTCCAGAATGGGTATATCGTGACAGACGAAAAAATTCCAGCGAGACCATAATGAAGCACCTTCCACCTTCCAGAATGCTCGATACTCGCCCAGCTCGGTGCCTGCCAGATATCGTTGAGCTGCCATACAAGTGCCCCTAGGTTGTTCTCGCTCTGTCCGGCTCCATGCCTGTACCAAGCCACCTCAGAAACGATAGTCATGGACTGGAATACCTGAGTGCTCCAGCACCACTGCGCAAATGTCTGATTGGAGTCGATTGTGCCAGGAGTGGGAAGCCAGAGCTCAACGGCCACCGTCATCTCACGTTGACCCTCGCCGGCATTCGGGTTAGGGAAGGCGAGAGAAGCTGCAGGTGGGTGGTGTTCTCTTGACATAACAACCGTCGAATTGAATGAAAAATCTTCGGCTGAGAGCAGGACTTCTTCCCAAGTGTAGAATGACGGCATTGAGTGAAAGCCGAACTCGTTCACGAACCGTGAGACTGGATATGATGAGTAGTCAAAGGCAACGCTAGCATCGTAGTTATAACGCTCTGAAGATGTTTGGCCCTGAATAACAAAATTATTCTGGTAACAAAGGAGTATTACATACCTGAATTTCCGTAAATTTCTCCTGGAGTACCGTTACTGAATCTCAGAATATAAGGGTCAAGTGTTAGAACGCCTTTCGTCGTAGAGCAATCAGTATATGGAAGCTATAATGAGATGTAAATTATTCCCGGTGTTTGGAGGAATGGCGGTGGTCACCGACCGAGTGCGTTTCCGACGTCACAATGCCATATAAGAAGTCCTGGAAAAGGGTCACATACTGCAGTCCAACATCAGTTTATCCATTCTCAAGCCACGGTAGACATAAGTATACCTCATCCAAGAAGTGTTTACCGTTTTCGACCCATTGATCGGTCCATATCACGATTCCTTCAATCTCGTTTCCGCCGGCCCATTGTACAGCGCTAGGGTGGCGATTGACCCGTCTCACGTTCTGGCGCACCTCAGGCTCAAGATTCTCCAATAAGAAATCGTTGATAGGGTACAGCGCATCAGAGAAGATGAGTTCAGACCATGCCATGATTCCGAGCTCATCACAAATATCATAAAAGTCGTACACTCCACCTGCAACGGAGGCGGACGAAGGCTGGTACGTTCCACCGCCCCATACCCTCAGCTAAACGAGTCCGAATGAGAGACTACGGCCTGAAAGAAGAATCCACGACGTACCATGTTCTGGCCGCCCTTGACAGTGCTCTCAAGTAACCAACGCACTTGATCCGTCGACGTACGAGGATAGAAAGGATCAAATGGGATGATATTGTTTCCGGACGCGTAGAATGCCTTGCCGTTGACCTTGAAATGCCATTGATCTCCTGGCCAGATACCACGCTGTTCAATGTCTGCTTGGCTGTACCGAAGTTGTGCAAGCTCAATTGTGCGAAAGCCAGTTCTCGTGACGAAGTTCACGACAGATGAAGAGCCATTAGAGGAAGTGGCGGACAAGACAACATTCAGGTCGTATAACTTTGGTGTTCCGAGGTTGTGCGGGTACCATCTCTCAGGAATGTGATCGGGAATCGACCAAATGACCGTAATCCAGAAGGTGTCATTAGTTGAGACGGGAATATCACTTATTTCAAAAGGATTAGAGGTGAGGTTAAGTTCAGGGAAAGAAAGGGTCAGAGCAGATTGTGGAATCGTCGCTGCAGAGCGCAGTCCCAGAGTAACATTGACGATCCAGTCGGCATTCTGATTCGGAGGTACCGAGAAGTTTTGTCCTTGCTTGTAGATGTCGATAGATGATTCTTCGACGAATATGGGACCAGAGACATCGTCTGTGCTGGAAGCAGGTGATACGGGGGGCGTCCCTGTCTGAGGAACTGACTCTCCGACCGAAGGGGAGAGCGTAACAAGATACGCAGGTTTGTATATTCCAGCGGGTACGAAGGCTGGTCCCTGTTCTCCCGAGCCGTTCATCATATGATCAAGATTGCGAGCCCGGAACTTACCCAATCCCATCCAAAGTCGGATGCTACCTTCCTAATCATCGGCCAAATACCAGGATATTCGAACTAGAATCTGCTTGAGTCAGGTAAACAGAAACTTGAGTAGCATTGCGTACTCCTCCATTCCCTGGAAATTGCTCCACATCAGGTCGAGTACTGACATTCAATGCGTAGAAAAATGCCGATTCAAGGGCTACTGTGAGGTTATTGTCAGATGACAACGGTGCGGAGATGGCCGTTGAAATATCAAATGTATATTGCCTAAACTGGTTGTTAACCCAGGCCACGGGGTGACCGCTTACAGTCTACATAGAACAAGCATAAGACAAAGGCAAAGTCGCTCGTCGATACACTGTACTTACAATGTTGGCAACGGTGTCAATACCATATAGTACCAGGAGTGTTGTTGGTAGAGCAGCCGAATCGAAGTTCAAGGTACGCGTGAATGGCGTAAGGTCTGCCGTGTAGGTCCAATTGTCATTGACAATCCAGCGCTGAGTAAAATCTATCGTTCTGTTTGATCCGAGTGAGCATGAGTCGGCATGAACAAGCTCACCATTGATTCCGAGCAATGGCTCTGTAATTATACCAGCTTTCAGCAGATCCAAATGCGCTTGCGATGGTGGGCCGGAAGCAGGAATCTGAATCGAACCATTCTGGTTCTTCAAAGTCCATTCGAGCTGGGCGACATTGAAGATTGCAGCAGAGACTCTCGGAACTATACTCAGGAGTACAAAAGACAAGACTGAGGGCAAAAGCATCCTTGATGATCAGGTCCACAACTGCCTCCATTTATAAGGCGCTTCCGCATGCTTCCCACACCATCAATGATGTAATGTCGGATAGTTGTATAGTTGAAATCTCGAGAACTTGAAGGCGGCCTATTCGTTACTTGTTGATCATGAAAGTAGCGGTAGGCCCTCTCTGGGAGTCGGCACTGAGGATCATCGAACCAAGAGCCACGAATCTAGGAGCCTCGATACTGCCGTAGACAATTCATGCACCGAGAAGGAATCGAAGGCAAGTGGGCCGAGCAGGCAACTATTATGGCAGAAGCCGCACTAGACGCTGCCAGTGGGAAACATCAATCGAAAACGTCGCCTTCGATGTATGGCAGGCGGGCCGCCATCGGACCCTAAGCACAATCGCCAAATCTTCCCGAAATATGAGAACTTGCAATTGTGAGGCGGTCATGCGGGTCAGAGGGCTTTCTTGGGACTTCCCTGGGAGTGCAAAGCTTATAATGTCGTTCTCTGTACCGCGAGCCAGAAGGAAAGGCGCATGCGTTGTCTTGAAAGATTGTAGCTTCACGCTTGAAGCTTGTGAGGTGTCACGAGAGCTTGGCTAAGTTTATGCTTCCTCGAGCTCGTGATCTATGTATGATTCGGTCGAACTGTTGGAAAGGCTTTCCTTGTATGGCGGGACACGGTAAAGACACCGATCCCACCTGGGGTCTCAAGCAAGATACATACACTCCCAATGCCCAAATGACCATCAGTGCAGACAGGCACTTGCAAACCATGCATGAATTAAAGCGGGCACGTGTCTTCAGAGTAACGCGCTCAGAATCCAACTAGTGAATACGACGGCTCATTGTCCTTCCTTATGTCGCATTTTAGACGGTAGCCTATCCCAATCTTCCAGAAATCGTCATCGCCGGAGTTTGCATCTTGCCATATGCATGTATCGTCACAGATCTGCAACGTGCGCGTGCGATTACTGCTCACTTTTCGATTTCGCAGGCTTTGCAATGTCCATCAATGATCTCCGGTTTCTCTGCCATCTTCCTGATCACTGTCCCATCATCCTCAAGATCGACCGGCAAACCTGACAATCCCATTCGTTCTACCAGAACACCGTATCCTCAACATGGTCAGGGCATCCTCCCGCGTGCAGTGGCCCATACTCAAAGCGACTGGTCTGGATTAAGGATACGTCTGAGTATTTCGGATAGGTAGAGAAGATGGGCGGGGAGAAAACTGAGTACCGACCTTTGGTCAGCATTGGTCGTGCCTCGGCGGCTTGTTGAATGTTAGACCCCGGGCTTTGGCATTAGCTCTAAATTGCTGTAATGGATTGTCAATGGCGGAATAAGACAGAGTTTTTGGGACGAAATATCTTCTTTGCGGCCTCCGGTTCACGAGGAGAGTGTCCTATCGTTTGCGGTATTAAGCATGGTTGTGGAGGGTCTCGAGTATGCCTGGCCTCGGCTCGTTAAATCATCGCGCGCTCAAGTCATAGAACATCAGTTCCACACATCCGTGTTTCATACGCGTAGCTCTGCTAAAGCCCCGTTCAATCTGGCGGGTTGATTAGAAATACAGACTGCCAGCGATGAATGACCACTGCGCCGATATTTGAAAGATTCAAGAGTGCTCAGTATTGAGTCCTGATCGATCAATATTATCATGATTTTCACAGCCATCATCAACCAATGTATGGTCATTGTTATTCGTTCAAGTTTTTATCTTGAACCCTCAGGCCTCGGGCTTTACATATCTCTCAAATTACTCTCTTATTGTTCACACTGCCTCCTTGGTCAATCTGTGTTGAACCCTCCGATAATCATCATGGTTACTCAGACGTCAGATATCGACCTTTTAGCTTATTGTCTTAATTGTCGACCTGTCGGACTCGCCTCGTTCATTGCAGCTTCGTGTCAGGCTTGGCGACCACAATACAGCAGACTATTTCAGCGTGATGCTACCCTCATATAATTGGACAGTCGCATACAGCATAATCCCCCCAAACATCATCTAGCCAATGCTCAAAATGACCCGAATTCTTCAATCTGTGTCAAAATTGATTCTTCCCGGAACCAAAGACATGTCAATGCTTTCTCGAATCTTGCATTCCTAATTCTTACCTTCCTTTCTAACCAGGTCGTCCGAGCTCAATCCAACAGAAGATGATGTCACTATCGTCACAGACTACGGATGGCTCTATGAGGATGCTCCCCGATCCAATATTAACGGAAATCCCCTGATCGACATTTCCGGCTGGCAGCATATGAAGATCTCCCTCGGATATAATTCTATCTGGGACAATTCTGCCGCACGCTTATGGGAAGCAGCGAGTTGGGTAGATCGCAGCAAGCCATTTGAGCTCACTGCACAGTTTATCGGAGGCTGGCCTCTGGAGCTCGGTTTCCGACGTCTCGGCGAATTTCTCGCAGTTCTCGCATACGAGAAAATTCCATTTGAACTGTGGACCGGGCTCACCATTATCTTACCAACGGTGGTAGAGCTGCCGTACGACACCAGTTCTCCTGCTCTCCTCCCTCTAAACGCATTTAAAAATCTTCGAAGCTTGAAGTGGACGGGTCACCGTCAGCAATTGAGCCAATCATGGCTTCCTTTTGTTCCTTCTGTCCTGCAATCGCTTCATACCCTCCATCTCACATGTGATCTCTCGTTACAGGATTCCTCCTATATCCTCTATCACAGCACCAGTTTGAAGGAGTTGACCATCCTCAGAATTCTTCGTGATCTGGCCACTGACCCAGTGCTAGCCTTCAATGCATCTGGTGTACGTGTCCAGCGACCCTGCTTAGAATCTTTGATGTTAACGTCGGACGATAATATTGGTCCTCTAATGGAACCGTTCAATTTCCCCTCCTTACACCACATAGAGTTCCGCCTCACATACCCTACTCTTTCCACCTTCGACAGCCTTGATATCTGGAAGAACATCCAAACAGGAAAGCTGGATTGCAATTATATATCAGAACAAGATGGAAACTGGATTCGCAATCAGCTCCCACCCACAAGTCAACTTCAATTTCGCAGGCGACCTGGGTTTCCAGACATAGCGGTTACACGGCCACCTGACTTGAGTCGAACTGATGTTCATATTCTGTTCTGAAGTACAAGATCTGAATTGATGTTTTCAGGATTTACTAGTACAATACAACTACAAAGGTGGTTTGTGAGTCTTAAGACCGGATACGATAGAATATAAGAGATTAAACCACAAGATGTACGAATCAGGAAGAATGGTCTTTCTTGTCTATTGCAGGAATTCAGATAACAAGGCGCATTGTGGGTCCCCGGCCCTTTGTCATGAATCGACAAGGTGCCTTCCTCCCTTGTTCTATGTTCAGCCATGGTATTGTGTCGTCGATTTATAAGGATGATTGGCTTGTTCGGCACACTTCAATCTGACGCTCGACGTCCATATAGATACTCTACTACATCTTCAATCACTGCTCACGACTCAGGCTTATAAGTAAGTGTTGCTTTTTTTTTATTGGAATCACTATCTAATATGTGACAGATGCTTAAGTTTCGCTCGCCATAGGAGCTACTCTTGTGGCTCTGTCTTTATGGTACTACTCTAGCCCAAAGAGATCAAAAGGAAAGGATGTCTCTAAACGGTCTAAAGTCAGGAGTGATCTACCACCTGTTGGAGCAATATCAATACCCACAGCTGCTCCACTAAGTCCATTGGGACCCCAGGTCAGGGAACTTAGAGAGACAGAGGGATCTACACCATCTTCGTCCAGAGGCATTACACCAAATTCGAGTCCAATGCCAGGAACACCTTCCTCACCGATAGTATCTGTGCTCAGGTCTACTGGTCCATCTGCCGCAGAATCACCAAATTCATTAATGGACGCTCCCGTGGATCTGGCAAGACCTGACTCGCTGCCAGCACTTGTCCCTATTAGGCCATCTCTTGGGACTACTTTGATCTTACACCACCACCTGCCGACCGTGGGAATTCGAGCTCAACAGAACTCGGAGGACTGCAGAGACAGGGAAGGAGAGATTAGTAGTAGTAGGAAACTTTGTATCGTCATCACAACCGTACCGTATCATCAAGCCAACCATACGAGTGCCGAAAATGCCACCAGGGAGCAGTGGTGGAAGCCAATAGGGGCCACCGGGACCACCGAAGCGAGTCACGAGAAGCACAAATCTTGAGACAAAAGTCAGCTCTACGACCGAGGCCAAGGAATGGCTTAGCGCAAGCGGATACATAGACGCACCGAGCAGCCCAATTGACGTCGACACGCTCAAGACGGTCCTCTTCTCGCTGTCAAGGAAGCTGGACACACCAACGGAAATACGAGAAGGAATGCGCGCGGTGGCTTTTGGGCTTGGTTTAGTGGAGGCGAAGGAAGCGGAGAGGTCGGTGATGGATGCGGTGGAGAAGGCCATGGAGGGGTACAAGGACATGTTGGAAATGCTAACTGAGACCTCAGTCAGGACGGTGAAGGAGATGGCGGAGCAGGCCAAGGAGAAACGGGGAGGACTAGAGTGGGACTGGGAAGAAGGACAGGTGGAGGAGGAGGTGAGGGAGAAAGAGAGGAACGGTATGCAATGAAGACAAGGTATGACTTATGCCGAGGCAGCGGGGGCAGCGGAACGTGCAGACATGAAGGAAAGGGCTCTGAACAGGGCATGACAAGTTATCATCGACTTCCCCATGCGCAACACCACCACAAAGGACCTCACAGAGAAAGAACTTATCGCGAAGGCAACTGTCGCAAAGGACCTCATGGGTATAGTGGGCCTTGATGCCCCAAATCCAGTGGAATTCATTGCCGCGCGCAAGCTAAAGAACGGTGGAGTCTTATATGAGATGAGTACAATCGAAGCTACGAGTTGGCTGACCAAAAGTGATGTTAGGCCTCTCTTCCTGGAGAAATACGGAGTAGATGCGAAGGTGAAAGACCGTGCCTACGTGGTCTTTGTGGAGTTTGTACCGACCTCACTAGGCAACGTCCCCACACAAGGCATTGGGGAAATCAAGACAGCTAACCACCTGCACCCAGGGGAACTGGTAGCGGCAAGGTGGGCATGCACCCCACACACCAGGAGAAACCCCAACCAGAAGGTAGCGCACTTGGTGCTGTCATGCGCGTCAGAGACCGTTGCCAACAATGTCATCCGAGGAGGCCTTGTCATCAAGGGGAAAAGGGTACGGGTCAGGAAGATGGACCAAGAACCCAGGCGATGCCTGAAATGCCAAAGGTATGGTAGGGGACACCTTGCTGACCAG
>JAGGAR010000106.1:11849-24761 GCA_017657315.1 Termitomyces sp. K1Ag | reverse complement strand
TTGGCAGGTAGAGAGCCGATGTAGACAGATTCCTCTTTGACAGAGGACTCGGAGATCCTTACAAAATTGACAAACCTGAATGTTGCAGCTCTGACAGTGGGAAGAACTAAAAGATTTAAATATATTACGCTGGTCTATGAAAGGAAGAGAGCTGTGTCAAGCGAGAAAGGCTCAGGATTGCAAAAGCCTTGGTTCAGACGTGTCAAAGTGACGGTTGACATCCAGGCGGAGTTTGAAAAGAAGCATTATCTAATATTTCGCTATTTACTATCGCTATTTGGCCCCAACACAAGTAGCCACCCTGAAAAGCAGACAAAATGTGTGCCGTAACGCGGCTAGAAACGAGAACGGGGGTGGACTTGATCGGCATGACCATTGACTTCATTCACTCACCGGCGGCGGCCGGCACCGTGACCGTGTGGCACAGCCTGTTGTGTCACTGTGGCCAATCAATTTCATTTCATCATACGCTGTATCGAGAAAAAAAAAATTTCGACCGCCGCATTCGAGTTGACCTTCCTTGCAGCTCCGTACACCACATCCCTGTCTTTGACGATGGATATTCTCCAGAACACCCACGTTCAACCCACGTTTTCAACTACACATCAAAATCTATCAAAATTCAGGAATCGACATTCTATACTTTCACTTCGGCTCGAGCGGCCTCCAAACCTTGGTATTCCGTCTTCGATGACCTATATGCTTTATACACTCCTGGCTTCAGCCATCTGCCGACCTTGGGTGCCACTTATTCATCATTCCCGCTTAGCATGCCTTTCATCAACGACAGGAAGGCTGGCGCCAGGAGCCTTTTGGGATGGTTTGCAGGGCCTGGGTTGCTCGATCTCTATTCTGGGCCCCTCGTCACAGTAATAGAGTATACTTAACCCTATGACGCAAATATCTTGTTTGATGCAAATACTCGAGTCAGGGTGTTCTTATTCCAGATTCGTCCCATTCCTGATGAGCCAGATTGAATGGAAAACCTGAAGTATAGTGTTTCCAGGATGAGATGTAAGTATTCGAGGATGGGACTCTAGCAATTCTGGTAGAGCATGATGTCGATATGAATGAATATGATTACAAAATCCGAACAAGTATTATCGTCATTCGAAGAGTAGTAACTATCGGATGATTGTGGTTGAACTTAAACAAGGGACAGTGCGAGCGCCGAGCACAGAATTCGAAGGCACACGCATCTGTGGCGTGCGAATCGGTTTGGAATCGGTATATAATACATATAGTTTCAACGATCTACTTTGGACTACCACGTAAGCGAGATAAGTGGAAGACATTGCTGGAGGCCATCGCATATCCATCATTTCACTGAACAACGACGCTTTCCCGTCCCTGCTTGCTGTGCGCATGTCTCGAATGCCGATTCTTACTAGCTAGACTTTTACACTGCCAGGTCCCCGATTCGACAACCGTCGATTTCGGATCTTGGCAGCTTCCAGGTGAACCTTCGATGGATGGTTGTTATGTTCCTTGTGGGTCCATAATTTCTTTCGGATCGGAGGCTTCCTCCTACTTATTGGGTGGTCACGATTGTGTTTCGTGTGGATCTGACATGATGTATACGGTAGAAATACTTTGTGTCCACATCGAAGAGTTGGTGACATGCGAGTTAATTCAAGGTCACAGCTTTACTTGTAGCTTGCCGTCGATTCGGTTGAGCCACATTTAGGTTCGGCGCGCCCGATCATGCATCATGTTTCAAATCGTTGCCCGACTAAGTGTCAGGCGAGCAGACGAACTCCCACTAGTCCTTACCAGCGATATTCGCTCTGGTTCGCAGGCAACAGCGCCATTGCTCTCACGTCACGTATTAACAAAGAACTCCACTGCGTTATCATTCCAATAAGCGCCCAACATGCCTATGGTCTCGATTAACTCGAAGGCCGGCCCGGCTAACATCTCCTATACAATCTCGACCCCGACATGCACCTCAGCTGAGAAAATAGACTCAGGAATCCCAACAGTGATTTTTCTACACCCAGTATACATAGGGAAATATGTCTTTCAAAGTGCGCCCAACACGAGATCGCCCTCGCATTTTTCTGATTATCCCCTTTCTAGCTCAATTTTGTGATCCTGAACTTCGTCGATTTAATCTCATTGGCGTGGATACGAGACTTCATGGAGATACAGAAGGAAAGGTGAAGGGTATTTTTGGAAGTGAAGACGCGGCAGACGACATGGCAGCATTCATGGTGAGTAATATTGACCATCGGTAACAAGGCGTCTTCCTTTCAACCATTCCACGAGCATAGGATGCCCTCCAGCTACCTCCTTGTCATTTCCTCGGTTTGTCTATGGGCACGCGCATCGCATTACAGATGGGTATCTCGTACCCAGAGAAAGTCCTTTCTCTGTTCCTTGTCTCCCCAATTCCTGTCGAAGAGGTGAATTAGTGAAACGCCACAGGAGGAGGGTACTAATCTTTGATATGACGTCAGCCAACAGAAGTTAGGGAAGGTCGTCAAGAGATCTACGATTACTGGTGCCAGGGATGGAGCGACCCTGCGCACCCGGATATAGAAGCAATCAAGGACTCCGCCAAAGGCTCTAATCAGTTAGGATTCAACTCCACAAGCGGGCCGCTCATCAAAGCGTTGAGAAAAGGTTGGTATCACCCGACGAACATGTCGTCCACCAGAGAACTCAGCCATTCTCCAGTCACTATCCCAAAGGCGATAAAAAACTACGGTCCGGGGAGATTCGAAGAATGTTATATTGCGACTGTCGAGTTCTTCGCAGAACAGGTGGCTTATTCCACGGAGAAACTCAGAAGGATTCGGTGTCCGATAAAGTTGATTCATTGTGGCGGCGACATTGCATACCCAATACATTATGCGGAGGAGCTTTTGCAGCGACTCATCGAAGCAGACGTCGACGCCAAGCTGGAAGTCGTTGAGGATGCACCGCATTTTGGCACTGTCACGAATGCAACGAAGTGAGTATCTGATACTTCATAAGTCTCTTAGATCATACTAACCAGTCTTGGGCAGAATCAATCCACTTTTGCGCGATTTCCTCCTGAAACAAACAACATCTGACGTTCCACTTCCGACGGAGGGAGTCACATCTCCTTACGAAGCTATGCTTGTTGCGGCAGGGTGGTCTCCGGACCATGGCGATGAGAGCCCTGAAGAAGCAGACCTATTTTATGAAATTGATGCAGAGTCACTCGTTCTACCAAACAAAGGAGCGTAAAAAGGGAATTTCATGAATTTGTAACACTAACTCAGAACAAGTGGATTCGTAACCAGCTCTAGCTGCGCTCTCATTCCTTCGAAAGAATCAGTTCTGGTGTTACAATCAAATCCATGCTACAGTCATGCTCCCCAGTTGGGACTTCGTCCTTCTCCAGAACCTGTTCGCGTAATGCAAGGGCAACTGGAGGAAAAAGTCAGATAGAGTTGACACCCTGAAGGGAGACTCACCTAACAATGCTTTAGGTTTCTCAGTGGACGAATATGATGCAATAAAGCGATCATAATATCCCTTTCCGTGACCAAGCCGTGAAAATGAGCGATCAAATGCAACACCTATGCTCCAGGAAACTATTAGAACAGAAGAAATTTTACCGACTGCTTGGACGAACCAGGTACTAATATAATGTCCAAACCATCAATTCCCCCGTCCAAGGCTTCAGGGATATTAGTTGCCTTTGAGGTAGTAGAGTACAGTATTAAGACACACCGGAATCTCGGAGAGAGCCTTGCCACTGAAATCCAGGCTCTTTGATCCCCCACAACCCACTGGAAAAGTTATCTAGATCATCCTTTCCGTATACCTTCAAGAAGTCCATGTGGTTACCCTTGGATGGGTCAATTTTTGGCACGAACAAAGTTTTTCCTATGTTCATCAGTGTTTCCCAAGTCAATCACATAGTCTGTACCCTTACCACTCCCTAAGATTTCCGATACCAACAATGACGTGTCTAATTCGCCTGACGACATGCTCAGGTAACAGCTTACGGTTTGAGCCTGCTGAAAAGCAGGCAGTGACAGAATTTGCGTCGTAACTGCTCGTGCTAAGAACAACCTTGAGAACCGTGTGGGTGGACTTGGTCGTTGAACTTTACATGCAGAGACGTACATTGTTCTTTGATGGATACAGATGATAGGGCTTTCAGAGTGGCAGACATGACTTTTCGTAATGATTCCTTCTGCGCCCTGAGGACGGTGAGAGATAAAGACGTCATTCTTGTCCTTTGTAAACAAGGTGCCTCCTTGACAGAGATTCCAGAGTATAGCGAAAAGGCAATATGACAGCTGAATTTGAGAAGGAAATCGAATATACTCAGACAGGCATTTGCCGAGCTCCCCTTCACCATAATCACTCACTATCTACGTTCGCTTCACAACTGTTGCAAGGTCGTCGTGTCGAACGACGATGCCTTACTATGGACCGAGTGACTGAGACACGTTCTAGACCACACCATCGCAGTCGGGCGCCAGAATTCTACGGGTTCGTAGCATGGACCTCTTCAACTCTGGCCTTTGTTCTCTACAATCTATGGGCTTTACTTCCTGAAGAATATATTGAGTGGTTTGGAATCCATTGGTATCCAAGCCGGTAAGTATTTTATTTCCTCCACAATGTATGCACGATCTGACTGTTCTACTGTCGGGTGGTTTCAGTGAATGGGCGGTACTTCTTCCTGCGTGGTCCATCATGCTCGTCATTACGACTTACATCGTCTACTCATCCATGGCTATCGCTGCAACGCCGTCGTTCTCTGACATGAGCGCAATAACTGGTGCATACTTTCTTTCTGTTCTTACCGGATTCGTCATTAATTGACGAAATTGATAGATAACTATACGGTTTTCCCTACACCCTCAAATAATCATAGCCCTTATCTCGGAACAAATGGTACTCCGGTACTATACGATATACCTATTGGCTTGGTGAATCGTGTTTTGTATGACGGTCTAGAACTTGAACAAGATGGATGAAGTATCAATACATTTATCGCCTTTTGATATTTAGGTATAGCGATAAAATGCTACTATTTAACAAGATGGATAGGGAACCACATCATTACAAGAGATACATGGAAGGTCTGATACAAAAATGTTTCGCTAAGATGATACACACAATGGTTGTTCAAAAATAGGTAGATACCTAAATTATGCAACACTTGCTGGCAGGGCCACCGCCGGCCCAGGAAGGACTCGAAACTGCAAGCAATTAACCACATGAGAAGAAAATCTGGCATGTAGAGACTCACTCACCTGTGAAGGATGGTAGGGGTATAAGGGTACCTCAATGTAGGAGTTCCTTTCTTCAAATGGGCCTTGAGGATGACACTCAGGGGATGATGGAACCACTGGGAGACAAGGAAGTGTTACCGCTGACTTGTATTGGTCCCCCAGCCCATCATCAGAAGATTCGTCATCCGACACTGACACGAGGGAGGTGGCGTTCGTGCGTGTAGAGAGGCTGGGTGGCATCCAACGGAGCTTGTAGGGTGTTGTGCTCGTCTCATGCATCACAGTGGGGGGAGCAGGGATGATGGTGGGCGTGTCAAAACCAACGGTATATGAGCCCAATGATGTTTGGCGGGATGATAGAGTTTCGACCCCATGTGTACGGAGATGTCGTTTTGCATTGGAGCGGACGGTGAAGGTCCTCGAACACCCTTCAAAGCCACACGGAAAGGCTGTGAGGATGCAAAGATAGTTAAACATCACATGGAGAGAACAAGCATGTAACACACGTTTGAGGTTATTGTGGGCGTTCATGTGCGTCTTGAGACCACTGGGACTATAGTCGGGATGATATGTCAACTATATATACAAGTAAACCAATAAGCGGACGAACCGTGGAAACAGTTTGCCACACACTTCACACTGGTGCATCTTGGATTTCTTCTTTTTGAATGTCTCATTGGCTGGCGAAGAAGATGAGGGAGCTGGTTGACAGTTCTGCTGTTCCAAGTGCTCAGAAGGCTGGTAGGCTGATATAGAAGAATCCAAGTTTTGGATCACAGAAGGAGCGCTGGGCTCGGGGACTTGGGCTTGGTCATAGGTACCTGATGTAGAGGCGCTCGACCAGCCCATGTTACGCATGGGAATGGAGGACGCCGGAGATTGAATTGGAGTGCCTAGATCGTGTGGGTCATCAGCGTCAAAATTGGCATACGATTCACTATCGGTGCCGACGCCGGGGCCTAACTGAGAAGGGGAATCGTAACGATCTAGGAGCTCTGTTTTCTCCAGAGTCGGTCTTGGAAGTAAATAGAGAGGTGAATGGAGGTTCCTTTGTGAAGGATTGCCAACGATATGAGAGTTGTGCAACTCTGTTTGGTGCGACGAAGCAATAGATGGGCTGCCGTGATACATGTTCGCCACAACAGGTGGGGATAGCATACGTTCTCGTACGGAAGGCAGGTGGAATGCGTCGTTAGTAGGGAAGGGTAGCCTGGTATCGATGGTAACTTGACCATGTCCTTCATCAGTGTATGGAAGGCATGGTTTGATGTCTTCAGAGACAACGGTGCGCTGAGAAGATTCCGGATAGCTCATCTGCCCCCTGTTGTGCTCGGCGCTAGAATAGCCCGCAGTAGAAAGGTAGTGTCGTGAATTGGGATCAAGCAATCGAGAAGAGGTATGGGTTCCGTGCCGTGAGATAAGAGTGGGTGAGTATTCTGTGGGCTGCGATCCGACCAGAGAGTCGTGATCGGAATTATACTTGATGAATGGGATGGTAATGCGCGGGATTTCCGTGGTATGCTTCATGGAGGGAGGATACAATCGAGGAAGTCAAGATATAGACGAATTCAGTTCCGAACTCCACTAAGCGCCCTAGAGACAGTCCCGTAGAAATCGCGTTGACAATAGCGAAAAGGCGGCCCAACAAGTTTACGGCCAACAAAGTTCGGTCCTGAATCATGGACACACCAGCCAAATATGTTATTTCCAAGTAGCAAAAAAAGAGCATGACACTGACCCCAAAACGTGGCTGTCTTCGAGTTCCTCACTTCCCAGGCCCCGAGGCGAGGAGACAGGTTGAGCTATTAGTTTTTTGTCGACTATAATAGGTAGACGCGCTTTTATTGGCTGAAAAGAGTCAAGAAAACCGAGGAAAAGTGCTAGAAAGATTGACAAGGCAACGAGAGAGGATTATTGGTACGAGAGATCCAAGATTCCAGTTTTGCTGAAACATCGCCGCTACCAGATCGAGAAATGAACTCCATTTTCGTACTTACGTAACATAATACCTCCGATTCACGTATTAACTTAACCTCAACCAATAGCCAAAACTTCTAAGTATTTCACAATTGCACAAGTATACAGAGTAGGTATCATTATCTTCTAAAATATTTCAGTACAAATCCAACAGGTCCGCGAGGTGCCTATCATGATTCGTCAGTCAGTTGATTTTCCAAAACGGTTGACGTAGCTTGAATCACCTGAACCTCTGCCTGCAATCTCTGTCTGGCAAGTAGATTGTCCATATCGTCACTGAGATCACAATGCGTCGAACGCCTCAGCCACCACAAGACCCACACTGGGGCTATCCCGACCTTTTGCAGCTGTGAGGAACGGAAGGCTCTTCCTGGATTCTGCACGCCGTGGTTTTGTCGTGTTTATCTTTGACGCCGAACTGGGCACAGTTCGTGGATGGGGCTTTAACTTTGATTCCGAATGTGGTATCGTGTGCCGTCCGGTTGGAGTCACATTCGTCTCCCGTCGTGAAAGGCTCGGCAGGCTTGCCATCTGAGCACTTCTCCGCCCGACTAATGACCAACGCTGCTGCCAACCACTGATTACAGCTTTCTTGCGCAGCTCATGCGCACTTTCTGGGTCTGTATCATCATGTTCATACTCTTGGCGGAGGTCCTGCGCTAGTGGTGTTGGTGGAGTCGGTGCCGGTGGTGTTGATGAAAGGGAGTTGGGTCCACCTTGCTCCTCTTCGTCATTAGAACAATCGATTTTGGTTGAGTGACCATCATCAAAAGCGTGCCGTAGATCTGGACCAGAGAAATACGCAGTAATTGAAGCAATTGTTTCGCCTTGATTTGGGTCATAATCAGGTGGCGCTTGTAGCCTCGGTAAATCCAAGGAACGTGTACGTAGCACCGGGTGGAGGGGCTCAGACTTTCGCCGCCGCTTGAGCACAGGTGGGGGACTAGACACGACCTCTGCCTCAAACTCCGGAGACCTTGACCGTCGTGCGGATCGAGGTCTAGATTGGACCGAAGAGTCTGCGCCCGGCCGTATCGGCGATGATAAGTCCTGCATCTCTTCAGAGCAATCTGACGTGGGCGACATGTATCCGTCTTCCTGTGGAACAGTAACAATGAGCGCCGGATCCTGGAGATCCATCTCCATTTCTTCATCTACATCGCCTCGTGCTTCAGTGGAAACATTCGAGCTAATTTCAGCTTCGTCGTCGTCACTGATGACATGATAGATGTTTTCCTTGTTTTCGCGTTCTCGTGACGGGCCCGCAATGGAGTTTCGTTGCTCCAACTTCAGGGACACGTGTGTAGGTGTGCAGAAGAATTTACTCTTCTGCTTGCGCTTCTCTGCTATGTCGCGGTCCATGACCTCTGTTAGCGTACGCTTCCCGCTGTCTTTACCTGCAGCGATCTTCTTGGGACGTATTGGGGACAATGGTGGTCGATCCTCGCGTTGTCTCGGCGGTATTTTAGGATTAGGACCTGACAGGAATGTCATCAGATTATGCTTCGAAACGAATAGTTGAAACAATAGACCAACCAAAGAAGCTCAAGATACCCTCCTTCACTGGCTTCTCCACGGCTTTGCCTTTACCTTTATCTGGACGGGTGGCTGTGGTGGTTGAGGGTGGCTTAGCACAGGGAGAAAAACCTGGATTGATGTCCTCTATTGGCAGCAGTGATACTGGGCAAACATCGCCCATCGCCAATTTTTTCGCAAGGGAAGCATCGAGGTTGCTAAACAATACTTGAGTGTCGCTACACAATGTACTTCGCAAGAACTCACCCTCCAACATATGCCTCTTCCTCTTCGGTCCAATCCGCATCGACCTCATCGAGATACACCAACTTCTCCTCTAACGGACAGTAAACACGCTGGTGCTGAAAACACTTGTCTGCCAAATTGAAGTCGTTCATATATTTCCGCGGAACCGTCTTCTTTCCTTCTAATTGTATCATTTTCACAACGCGCTCTGCCGTCTTGTGCTTCCTCAACAACATGCACGCCGTCTTCAGACCAATGCCCGGAATACTCGGGAGGTAGTCGCATCCGCTTAGGATGGCCATGGCCCTGAATTGTATATCTGACCACCCAAAAAGAGAAATTTCGGATGAGGGGGTGCATACAGAGCCAAAGTCTTTGCGGGATATGGAGACGACGGTGTTGGCTACGGTGTCAAGCTTGAACAGCACAATCTGACAACCGAAGACTAGGAGGTCGGAATCTTCGGTGAGGATGGCATCGACGATTCCTGTACGTTCGAGATATGCGAGCTGTGCGTCGGCTTCGTATGGCGCGACAACGTAGGATACGGATTCCGCCCGTAAGGCCTACGAGAAAACTTCAACCATCATCTACAATAGAAGGAGAATGTGTGGACCTTGATGAGTTGGTATGCCATCTGAGGTGATACATCTACGCTCTTCAAATAGAATTCACGCGCCTGGCTGTGTTTTCCTGCAGCAGCCAGTGCATCCCCACGTGCGCGTGCCTCGTCGCGTCGCCGCCTGCGTTCGTCTTCGGTCCCTTTCTTCGCCGGAAGTGGGCCGCCGTCGAAAACAAGGTAAGGTTCGATCCCGTGGTGACGCAAAAGTCGAACGTGTCGCATAGCATAGTCAACGTATCTGTTGAACGACGATGATGTGGGTGTCCGATCGCGTGAACACTTAAGCACGGAACTCACTTATGCGTCGGTTTCCCTGTGGCCAACTCAGTTGCACAGGTATGTACCCCCCTGTGAAGCCAAACGTACGCGTCCACCGCGATCGTCTTGCCAGAAAACTCTTTGAGCTGCTTCGTGACTTGGATTGACTTGAGAGCAGGGAGAAGACCAGTTATACCCATGGCAGCCGAGAGATAACGTGTAGCTAGCGTGTTTTATGTGTTTGCATGCAAGAAAGGAGAAGCTAACACCTGCAGAGTTCGTGAAAGAGCCTTTCGTCAGCGTTCTAGAATATTTGAACAAACGGACCTGGTGAGAACAAACTAGACCAAATAACGCGTGTTCGTTTATGGGAATTGACACGATCAAAGCCGCACGTTCCCTGTCCCCTTATTCGCAACTATGTATATCATTGACGAAATCTTTAGTAAAAGAAGCAGTTAACTCCGCCATTCTCTAGTAATTTAAGAGCACATTCAAACGTAGCCTGGGCCTGCCAGGCTAGATTCGCAGGGCGTGCCATACATGACGTGGACAACGGTCAATGTCACAGATGTAGTTTGCACTGCTCAATGATGACAAGCAGCAGAAGGGCGCAAGCATGGTCCACAGCCAGATGGAAGAATAGTATGTTGTATTGCAAGAAAGAAGCTGTTTAAACAACGTAATGGTAGAGGTGGGCTTAGTACGAACTCAAGATCTTGCCGTGGAATACCTAATGATGGTTCTCGAGGATCGTGCGTAAATGGTAGCCAACTTTTCGTATGAGAGGCATGTCCCCATTCCTTCCTAAATGTAGCGGAAGGAAATAAACTCTTTCATTAAAAGTTGCTGTCGAGACGGGGAGTGGGAGGGAATAATGCGACGGTTCTGAAAGTGTATAACCTGAATTTCTTAGTCTCTTGTAAGGCTAAGATATCGACATACCATCACATAGCCTATCAACTATATCTTGGGAGAGCTCTCCCCACAGTCCTGGAATTATCCCGGACCGTACGGCAAGTGCTCTGATGAATTTCACAGGAACTTCAGGGAATACTCCCTGTGTGGCAGAAATAGATTTCCTCATCTGCTGGTGCGGTGGAAGATTCTGGCAGAGGACGATGATCATTTGAATTGCCCGCATCGTAGTGGTAGACGACCTACCATGGAATCGTACACCAGGCCTTCAAGTGATCCTCCCAGAGTTTTATCCTCCCACCACCAGCCGGCGTGACCGGGATAATGATGAGAATTTCTGATCTGGACTGGAGGGGAATGATGCCCTGATGTATATGACCAGAGCTCTGGGGAATCGTGATTCGCGAGGACAGCGGGCGCAATTGCACGATGGGTCTGAAGGATTCCAATGACAGTAAATCAGTACTTTCTATGCGCGAGGAGACGGACCTACGAGAAAGCGGAGTTGGCGAAACATTTCATGTGCCATCACTACAGCTGAGAAAAGTAGGTGACGACACCACAAGTATGGGTTTTCTTCTCTGAGCTCATAGGATGCCGACAACCCCCCCGCAATCTTTAGGTGATTATCGGTCGATAGCGAAAGACTACGGATGATCAGAAGACGCACCTCTCCAGAGATATGCAATGTAGAAGGGTTGTAACCTTTGGTCCCTGGTCCGTACTGGTTTGGGCCGCTGAGGTCGACAACTACATTGATAGGGCGAGACCGATACCAGATAGAGATGGCAGAAGCAATAGCAGGAGGAGCAACGGCGTCGGAGGGGATACGGAGAGTTTGCCCCATCAGGCCGGGTATATAGCTGGCCACTGACTTTTGCAGAGCAGGAGCGCATACTGCAAGTGCACGTGGAGAGCAGGAGATTTCAATCGCAAGATTGTAGGCCGCGTGAAGTGCAGCTGCTGTTGTGTCGTCGACAGGAATTGTGTGAATAGGTGGTACCATCTCGGAGCCTATTCCACAGGTGAAAGAAGCGGCCATTGTTAGTATATGGTAAAGGGTAGATCCGATGTCATTGTTTTATACAAACTTGCGCCACATAACCCCGAGCGTCTATGCTCCACCTCTCCTATCGATCCAGAGAAAGAACACAGGTCTGAGAAAAAAGGAGGGTTTAATGAACTCGTTGTCAAGTGGGTCAGCGAAAGAAAAGCCAAAAAAACAAAAACATGACTCGAAGAACATCCAAAATATTAGGGGGTTTATTATTGAGTAAAACTAGAACTGTTTACGAACATCAGAATCAGATTCAGGAGAATCGCCACAGAGATGACATTTTTGCACCTGTATTTACCGTCTTTTGACAGGCACATGTTAATTGTAGCTGGGGCACTCAGCAAAATTCCTCTTCTAAATAGCGAGCCACCGCCACCGCCACCTCGTCCGCCGCCTCGTCCGCCGCCCGCCACCCGAGTTAGTGATGGTGACAGCTGGAGCTTGATAACGGTTTCCCGCAAACTCGTATTTTTGCAGTATCTTGTCTTTTCAAGACCATAGGAACGCACGTCAACCGCCTGTTCAGGAGCGGAGAAGAACGAGTGTAAGCTCACATTTCACTCCAGCCCCTCAATCTACTCATGATCCAATTGATCTGTACCTTTAGGTTCACAGGGACTTTGTTCCTAGTCCTCTCCATGACGTCGAGAGTCATCACCATCACCATCACCATCTCTCCTCTTCTCTGAAACCTTGATTCCGCTAGTAGCCACCTCTTCCTCTTTGTCGGGGGCAGAATCGACTTCTTTTATCTTGGATGACGATATTTCCTCCTCCTCTTGATCAGACCACCTCGGCTCTCCTCGAGATATCTGCCTTCATCTGCTCGATGAAAGACCTGTCCTTCAACAGAGCTGGTAAGCTTCGGCATAGTTACGCACGCGGAAGAAAGGTTACCTTGCTTTGCCAATGCGCAACTGTGAGACGCCCATCACTTCATCGTCAAACATATTCCTGCCCTCATTGACAAATCGTACTACATCGTTCACACCACTGACGAGTGCTGTCGTGGCCTCAAATTCCAAGAAGCCGCAAGAAGCCGAACCACTTCAAGGAGCGCTATAACCACCTTTTCCGAGTCACCTCTCTACGTC